>JABXWE010034307.1:0-28171 GCA_014611495.1 Limonius californicus
CCTGTGTTCTATTTCTATTAATAAGTTTGACCTTAACATTATATATTAATAGCCTGACCATAATATTTTAAAGTGGTCTGACCTTGACGCAAGTGACCATGACATTAAAATAGACTAACCTTGAAAGTGGTTGGTGGGGGGTGACCTCGGGAGGCTCCAGAACTCTCGTTCTTCCTCTACTTGTGACATTTATTAAATATTGCATATTTTTGTATAATTTTAGTTAATTGTTAATTTACTTGAAAGTAACTAAATATTTCACTTGAGTTGAAACCATTAAAGTAATCTTTCTGTTGCTTAAAATTGAACTTACGTATATATATTATATATTTTATATAGGCATGAAGGCATATTAAGAAAATAATTCTGTTATTTATCAATAATAGGTTGTACAAGATTTTCTTTCAGTTAAAAAAAATTATTTATACTCAAATCTTCAAACATTTAGGGAAATCATAGGTAAATTTAAATGTACTTGTATTTAAATCTATTTATTGAAAAAGAAATTATACGGAAAGGGAATTGTAGAATTTTCTAAACAATTTTGTAAAATTGTTAGGAATTTAATTAAATCTTCTGGGAATTAATTAAATGATCAAGAATTTAGTTAACGTCCCGGAGATTTAGCTAAATATTGAAGTATGAGTTAAACATCAGCTGGTAATGGTATCGATCTTTTCTTAAATTACGGCAAGAATAAAGATATTAAACATAACCGACTGTTTGTAAATGGTGAAGTATTAAAATGTCCCAATGTTTATTTGTCTGTTTATTTATAAAATAGTTTTAATGGAATAACATATCTATTGGTATAATTATGTACCTAGACATTCATTAAATAGCACAGACATGTAGTAAATCTACATTTGTTGCTTAACTATATGGAAATTATAATTTACGCTATTCTTAAATAATTTGAGGTTATGCGTATGTGCTTTGACGAGCAAATGGTATTTTCACCAACCTAAAAATGTTGATCATTAAGTAAGATATTTTTGATTTAATACTGTGCTAATAGCTTGGCAGAAAATGTGTCATAACAAAGATACTAGTTGCTGAATCAATACATCTACTCCGCTTCATGAACATAATTGGTACATATTACACATTAACAGAAGCTACTGAACGAAACATATGAGGTAGTCACATATTGAATTAGTTCAGTCCAATTGCGTTTCTTATTAATATGCGACAAAACCAAACAGTAGTAATAATGTGAGGTTATGTATGTGTGCGTTGAGCAGTTTCTATTGGCCATTTATCTTTGAGAAACTGTGTGACCTAGTTCGGCATCCCTCGGTAATTTATAAATATTGCCATTGCCAGAATGTTACTCTAGGGTGAAAAAAAAATACATAATTTGTAATTACTAATAATTAGACAATAATGTTTGATTTCTAATTCATTGTTTTATTGTTTCAGATGTTCGTCCAATAGTACTTCCTAGCTCACGGTAAAGGTATATTTATTTTTTATTATTTATTATTATATAAGATTTATTATTTATCGAAGCATGTAAAAACATAATGAATTCGTACATTTCGAAATGCATTTGAAATCAAAATCGATTCGTTGAGTGTTGATTAGAATTTTAGAATGTCACAGTAAAAAAGCGGCAGCAACAAGTACAGTGATTTAAGTTTGAACGCACCCTCGTAAATTTTCTTAAGGCTGAGCCAGTCTGCTAGCGGATACTGATCCAAATCTCATTTTATAGCTAGTATTTTTGCATTAGTTTTGACAGTAGTGTTATTTACGGCATAACAAAACTGTCGGAAAATCTTTTGTACATTCAAGTGACATGAAGGTTAGTGCCGTTCAAGTGTTTGAAAAGGGAAAATCTTAAAAAATCGAATTCTAATTGATAGCCACAAAAATCCGTTTTGCTTTACCCGAAGATCTAGCAGAAGTTCTGTAATTTCAGATAAGGGCGATTCTTTCATCAAGGGGAGCTGCATTTGATGCCTTTTTGATTGCCTTGTGTTATTAATATATCATTACAGGAAGATTGTTTTCCTTGGGGCAAAAGTAATTAAAGTAAAAACAATCCCACAGAAAATTGGTTAGAAATACGAAATAGTAGGTGAAATATGAGAATTGTCGTGGGTGTTACTACAACTGGCTGTTCATTGTCTTTTGAAAAGTTGTTCATGAAGTTATAGCTTGACTTGAATATCACTTTATAAGTTATACAGACTGGGTATTGTTCAATGGCATTAAATGAGCTTTAAATAGACTAAGGTTTCACTGGGTTACTAAACCTGATGCTTGAAAACTTATAACTGCTATTTACAGGGTTGGCCGTCAGTATGAAATAAATTGATCAATAACGTGTTATAGTTGAATTTGTGGGCTACGTCCCAAGCTATGTTTGATAGTTTTTTTACAATATAATAAATACGCGGATGGGGGAAAAATACGAACGTAACAAGAGAAAGCTTCATTGTCAAAATAAGGGATTTCTAAAATATTTGCTGGAGTATCTTGTATATTTTTATATTTTTGCATTCCTGGGGTTATTTTCTTTTAATTGAACATTGTGTAAATTAGCGTGTTTTAGTTCTGTGATGTTTGTCTTATTGTTTATGAAAGCAAACTTCATTACCAGAATAACCTTTGCCGAGGAAATATTTGTTCAAGTTACCGGATATCATTCCACTCTGGGCGGGGGAAGTAAGCTCCAAAACAGTAAACATTAACGTGGTTGGCTTGCAGTTACGCATATTAAATTTTAACGTTATTTTATAATGCTCGAACTTCTTGTTTATTTATTAAAGTGGTGGTGGTTACATACTTAGAGATCATCCTTACTGACTGAAACAATTAACAATAATTATTTAAACTATCGAATTTTACTGCTAATTAAATTGAAACGCACCATTCTAAATGCCATTTTCTCATTTCATGATTTTTTCACAGTATATAAATGTTCACCCTTAAGTAAGATATTTATTAGATTTAATACTTTGTTAATATCTTGACGGAAAATGTGTCATGAGAAAGATACCAACTGTTAAATGAATACAGACGTTCAGACGAGTCCATATTCTCATTTTAGGAGAGATTGGAATTTCGTGGCGTTGCCCACGGATTGCGCTTTAACGTAGCAGTTCCTATTAGCTAGTCTCGTGGTGTGATTCTTGTTTCGTAGCGTGATTTCTTGTTTAAAAAAAGTAATAATATTTCATTCTTCGTTTACAATTTTTTTTAATATACTAAATGCAATAATTTTTATATTGGAAAACTATAAATTTTGTAAAGCATATATATTTTACAACAAAACTTACGCCATTGCTAAATCAGATGATTGCAGCTTGTCGGTGAGTTGTCATAAACTTCTTCTTCTGTGTATAGGCCAATGGCCTATTAATTACCTATAATGGAGTAGGTTCTATGAGTCCTCTTTGCACGTATGTCGGGCGGGAGGCTAGCAACCCGTTGAGCAGAGAAGAGAAGTTCCACTACATGGTTTACGATTGTCAAAGATGCTGGTATGACAACCGGCACCGACGGCTTTACGTAGTCTCCGAAGCACCCTAACACATAACTTGTCACGGGCTTAAACGCAATTGTGACACATAAACGACGGCTTGCTTTAGCGTAGCTCAGAGCAGGAGGGAGGGGTTCCTTTGGAAAAATACACCGCGCTTAAATCTGATCAAATTCGGGATAAAGTAATAAGTGAGGGCGCCAACGGGAATAGCACTAGATCCGGCACTGCTCAAGCTCCACGTTACTTTGAACGGCCAATCCGAAGGTTGTGCTTGATGGAAGTTCGCTTTTCACGCAATTGTTCAAAGATCAAAATAAAATAAGAGTCGAGTTTAACAACGCATTGAATTAAATTAAAGAAGCGGACAAAATACAAGGAAAGTGAATAAATGATGATGATTTGATAACGAGCGAAGATAAACATTATTAAAAAACACAGTTTGAAATGAAGTATCTTAATATTAAACTGGGTCACGCACAGGAGAACCCAAAACAATGAAATCTAAACTAATACCTGAAAACAAGATACTGCATAAAGGCCTTGTACACGTAGTATTTTCTTATATTGCTAAAAAATTTTGAATATAATGTATATATATATATATATATATACACATATATGAAGCTTTCACAGGCCTTAGAGGCCCATCGCTTTTGGTGTGAGACAAGTTAGTTTGTGCAATGCACAACAGGGCCCGACTCTGCGGGTTACCGTGTTGGTGCGTAACCATGCTTAACCTGCTTTTTTGTGTGTGAATGTTTTTTGTTTATGGTCTTGTTACTCCCCTAACGCAAAACATATATAAAATATGAACTAATTTTGCAAGATTTCGCAATTAACGGCGTGCCTTTGCTGTGGACCCCCCCTCGGTAAACAAAATGGAACAGACGAAGAGTGGCTAACAAAGGTTTTGAAAATTTACCTTTTTCGATGACCTTGGCCTTTCAGGGGGGTGTAAAGCTTGAGTCAGTCCCTGGGTGTAGCAGTGAAGTTTTTGCTTCTCTCGAAACCGCTTGCTTGTGGCAGATTTTTCAATATTGTGTCATACAACGAAATTGCCCAAATTGGTACTTTAAGCGATATTTTCGGGATTTTGGGAAACCCAATATTCCCCCTTTTTCGAACGTACCGTAAATAGTACCGCAGAAAGCGAAAGTAATTAGCTATTGATAAATTACACTGATTCGGACGCCCGGGGGTAATTTTAAATATCCGTAACACTCAGGTCGAGAGCTGGAGCCTGACTTCCGTCTGTTCCCCGCACTGTGTGACACAGTCTGAAGACTTGAGTTCTGCGTTTGCAGAAAGATAAGTAAACATCGCGCATAAAGGGTGTGTTCAATAAAAGCGCACGAACGTCACAAACTTATTAAAACCAACTACCGAACAACGCGTGCGACGCAGCCATATGGTAAATTAGTTAATTTCAATTGCCCTTTTTATGAAATATCTGAAAGAACTAAATAGTAACTGATTCTGGCTTTTGCATTGTATGTGTTACATCACTGAACAAGCCTACACACAGTAAATATACAAGTTAGTTTTGTACGAATATTTGAGTAAATTTTAATTACTGCGTTAACCAAACGATCAATGAGAAGACACCTAAATACAACTGAAGTATCAAGGGCAGTTACTTTACTAGAAGAAAGTATATCGCAACGATGTGTTGCATAATAGCTCAATGTAAGCCAGTATGTGGTGTGATCGTTCTGGAAGAGGCACTAACAGACTAGTCTTATCACCAGGATATCTGGATAGGGTGTAACAGAGTAAAGATTTTACCAGAAGACCGATTTTCGAGACTTCAAGTCTCTCGCAATCATTCGAAAACGGCTTGTGCTCTTCCAATCGACCTTTCTAAACAGGCAAGTTCAAATAAGCATCTAAACGGTAAGAAATCGACTTTGGGAAGCTAAAGCAGAGAAACTAAAGTTGACTAAAAATTATCAACAGAGGAGGATGTTCTTCGCATAAACATTAACACTGGCAATTGAGGCAGTAGAGTACAGTAATGTTTTCCGACGTCCGAAGTTCAAGTTATAGACCAACCATGGTAGAGTTAAGCTACGGAAAAGGCTAAACGAGCGTTTTTTACCAGAATGTATTTAGGAAGTCGTGGCTTTCGGTGGCAGTTCAGTAATGCTATGTGGATGCATTTTGGTCAACGACCGCACTGAACTTGTTATCAGAAATTGTTTCTCACGGCAGAAAAGTACATGAATGAAGTCCTTGATGAAAATAGCTGGCTTCAAGCATTTGTCGTGGGGAAAGATTTCAATTTATGCAGGATGGCACTGGTCCCCACACGGTGGTGTCCGCCCACTTGCTCGCCACCGTTTGCTTGCCTGCCGTTTGCTCGCGGGTCTCTATGCTCGACAACTATTTGTTCGCCGGACAGTTGCTAGACAAGCAATGTATTCCTAATATTAATTATTATCTGTAGACATTTAGTGTATGTTGTTGCTAATTCTAAAAATCTTATATTCTTTTAAGGAATGTTGATAGTCAACGCAGGGTTGCCTCTTGTTGTATTTTAGTTCATATAGGGTAATATTGCGTTAATGTTCCGCATAAAATTAACTAGAAGTGTATTTGATTTAATGTTGTACATATTTGTAAATTATTTTTGATTATTTCATCGATATACAAACAGCAATTTAAGTTTAAAAAATCTTTAATCAACTGTTATCTAGTGAGACCACTTACATAAATGAATATTTCTTAAAAATATTAAAATCTATTTAATACAAATATATCTATGGTATCTGAAAATCAAAGTAATAATTTTAATTCTGAATCAAAATGTGCTAAATTATTTAACAAATGAACGTGCCTAACAAAATATAATCTCGTTTTCCTGCGTTGATACGTATACACTTAGTACTTCGAGCAAGTTGGCTATCGAGTAAACACATGACGAGCATCTTTCCCCGCGAGCAATCATAGGCGAGCAAGTGACGGTGAGCTAACGGATGGCGAGCAACTGTCTTGGCAAGGGCAATCGAGCAATCAGTGGAGAGTAAACGGCGGGGAGCAAGTGGTGACGAGTAAATGACCTAGAACTCCATACACTTAGAGAAGTCACTGAGCATCTCGACCAGAATAACGTAGCCATTGTGGAATTGCTAGCATTCAGTCCTGACTTTCATTCCATAGAGCATCTATGGGATCAAATTGATCAACGTATTCAGAAAGCGTCTACACCCACCAGATACGCTGGAAGAATTCAAACAAGTTCTCACAGAAAAATGGCGACGTATTCTTCAGCAAAATATACGCAGGTTCATTCGCAGTATGCCACGCAGGTGAAGTGCCGTAAATGAATCTGGAGGTAGCATTGCACGATATTAGATTTAGGTTTATTGGGAATTCTTAAGAATAATAATTTTTTGATGTGATTTTTAGATTAGTCAACTTTTTATTGTATTTTATAAAAATGACTGTTTTAACAATACGTATACTACGTTTCATTAAATTGTCATAAATTCTAAAAACCTTCATAAATCTTCATTTATGACCCCTTAATTCTTTTGAGTAGTTTATATTAGATTATAGCAATTATTCAATACTTATGCTCAACCCTATATAATTTAAAAGCGTATTTTACTTAAAATCCCACTGAGGGATTTAAATTTGCTTTGATGTGTATACGGTGTAAGCGCTTATCAATCACAATTTTGTTTGAAAAATGGAAGAGCATCTAATGCAGGTTCTGCGTATCATAACAATCTTTTGGGAGTTGCTCAGCAGCAGAAATATTTACGTTGTTATTGTGTGTTTACAAAAACTGAAAAAATTTAAGAACACCTTCATGCAAAATGAAACAAAAGTAGTGCCGTGCCGCTGGTTAAAAAATATGGAATAACTTTGTTGTAGCAAAGTTTGGGAACACAATTTATTATTTTATTCCAGACATTCAATCAAAAACTTTGGAACGGGCTTTTTAAAAATGAAAAATTGTCCTGTACATTTTATACAACGACGTGATATTTAATTTGGATAATAATGGAAGACTATTTTATAAAATAAAGTAGCTAATTTACAAAAAATCATATCTAGCTATAGATTTAAAGCTCTGCATGTTATTTTAAAACTTATCACAAACAATAGCTATGTTTATAGTATTCCAAGCTTAAGATCTTCAATAATTATGCCTGCAATGGTTGTCAGGATTTAATATTAGAGGAGGTCCTGACGACCTTTAGGGCTAAATATAGAAAAGCTGAATGAGGATGATATTGATTTTTTCAGGGTTAAGTGCTTCTAGCGTATCGTGTCGAGGTATACATCATTGCCAAGCATGTAAGCTTCGCTTTAGATTAGACTAAGATATTAGTTTAGGCATAGAGCAATAAATTGCTCTATGGTTTAGGCATAGAGCAATAAAGGTAAAGAGATGTAAAGGTATTGGTTTATGCGAATTCTTGTTCAATGGGTTGCATATTCAAATTCTTACAAAACCTTCGTAATTTTGCGCCCCTGTCAGACGGGATTATAACTATTTTTGCCTGCAACAGAAATGACCTCATGCAATCCCACTGTGTTGCCAAACCTACCTTATGCGGCAAACCAGCGGCCCGTTTGTGGCAATATTCACCTGTAGCCTTTCACTTTAGTAAATAGATTAAAAACAGCCCAGTTTTGTTTTGATTAAACATAATTTTGGAGCCATGGTTTATTAAGAAAAATAGGAAACAAATAAATTGATGCAAACGGTCTACTATCATTCTTGTAGGAAAGTTAAGATTGTTCACTTTTAACAGGTCATAAACGCCGCCCTCTGTGCATTACATCACAATTAATTCGTAACATGCGTAACAACTACCGTTTTCCTTTTTCTTTTGAAAGGCTCCTTAACATGTTACACATTTAATTTGAGCTACACTTTTACTCCCGATATTTTACATTTTAACCTAGTTTTATTGTATTGATTTGATTTGAATTGTAAATACAAATCCAGAAAAATTACAAATGAGATTCTTTGACAAACAAATGTAGAAAAATTACAAAAATATAACTTCCCGCTAAAGAACAAACAAAATATTTAGAAAGTATCCGAAGAGAAAGAATGTAGCGTGGAAAAAAATTCCTTTATGGATACGTTCAAAATTTGTTGGAACAATAAAATAATATCACGAAACCCTGAAAACTGTAAATATAACTCAAAAAAACGCACACTTACACAACTGAGATTCTTTGGTAAAAAATAATTTATTGTAGAGAATTTATGAAAATAAAACTTCCTGCCTGGAACAAACACAAATATTTATAAATAAAACGAAATAAAAATTGTCTTGCGAAATATTATTGTAAAATTGCCAAATAATTATTGATTTTTCACACTCTTGATTTTCTTATTGAATCGGTTGGGCGTTCGTAAGTCCTGAGAAAGCTATTTAAGACATTTACGGAGTTTACACATAAGCAAAACTCTTATCAAAAACTGCCTATGATCATAGCATTTATCATCACTATTTAACCATTCCGGCATAATTCTTGTAATGTTGTCAGTAGACTTTTTTACCAATTTTTTTATAACATCTGTATAAGTTCTTTCACGTGCAAAATAATTTGAGAAAACTTCTAACGAAATCGTTACCACTTTTAGTACAGTTTCTGAAGGTGTTGTTAAATAGTTAATGCTTCCGCCACTGCCGTAATATTTTTCTAATAGCAACAATATATTTTTATTAAGTGACATTCTTTCACCACGCATATTAATTGAACACTGCTCACAATCACTATATTTTTTTAATGTTTGATTTGTGACATATCCGGCAACATAAGTAATTGAACATGTTTCTACCGTCACTGCATTATTACTAAATAGTTTATTTTCACCAATTAAATCCACTTCCGGTTCCACGGCTACAAATTCATCATTAAACAGATCTTCCAATTCTTCACGACTGGGTAAATCGTCAGATATCTCAAAACAGCTCGGATCAGATGACGTCAAACTGTTATAAATATTGCCTTCCATGCAGATAATATCATCATTCCTGTTTCGGTTACTGAGTTTCTGCAAAAATTGTCTTTATCTTAAAAATATCTTTATTGCTCTACGATTCTACCCATAAGCAGAATAAGTTTATGACAAAACCTAATCCCTTACAGGTGCAGATGGTGGTTTTACCCGTTTCCGAAGCATCTTCTTGTCGAAATATACAGAAATTGTTCCTTTCAGAAAAAAACCGAAAACCGCGTTTTCCACGTCGGTTTTTCGGTTTCGGTTTTTGGGTTCGAATATGTACGACCCCGAAACCCTAGACCTAATGCATTAAACAGATTAACAAAAGTAACTTACGAGATAAAGGTTTTTGGTTAAGCAAGCAATAAACAGACATAATTACACAGATTAAGCAAATTTTTGAAAGTTACTCTGGGAGCAGTATTTAGAAGGTAGTGAACAACCAGAAGAATTTATCATAACTTGATCATACTGTTCGTTTTATAGCTGATGCAAATAACATTTTAGTTTTATACTGTTCCGATTTTACATAAAGTACGTTTTGGTTTTTTTGATAATCTAGTTTTTAATATTAATATTAAAAATTACCCGAATAATGTTAAAAAGTAATACGAATTTTAAAAAACAAATGATATATGCTACCAAATATTCATAACTTCATAGAGCAATAAAGATATTATTGCTCTATGATAACTTTCGAAGGGACGCAGCTATTCAAATTTCAACAAGTGAAGAACAATAACTCTTAAGCTTATTTTCCAGAATTTTTCTAAAAAAGCCTGCTTTTTTAGTAATTTAATAGTTACTTAATTACTTTTGTATTTTCAGTAACTATAACTGTAACGTGTTACAATTATGTAGTAACTTAGTAACAAAACTTGGAAAGTTTAGGCATTTTTATGCTTCAAATTTACAAAACTAAGAATTTTCCGTTTCTAATGCATAGTAAGTTAGTAGTCAGTAAATATATAATAAATGGTATATACCAGTATTGTCCAACAATTTTTAATCCCTCAACAACTAGAGACACTCTGTACAGGTAAACGGATTACAGGAAAGTAAAAGCACAATGCCTAATTAACTGGCATATTTTTGTCGGCAACAAGTAAATGGCGATCGCAACTTGGAATACTTCTTAAGAGCTGTTAGTTATACAATAATTACTTTTAGGCCCGAGTGATTCATATGGTTTAATGTTACTTCTAGATGGATTTAGTTTTGTGTAATTTACATTTTGGGTATTTTCAAAATTTTATACATACTACATAATATTTAATAAAATATAAATATAAAAAATATAATACCACTGACTTCTCATTTTTTTATAGTGCAATGAATTTAAATTTTGAGTGTTCTTCAATATTCCACCGGGTTTTTTCCCTCGGCTTTTTTTCTAGTTTCAAACTACAGGCTTCCGAATTTATTTCAAATTTTACGAAAATAAGAAAATACTGCATTGTTATGAATGAAAGCAATTACTTACACAAAGTTGCGTTATGATTATCCTAATAGGTACGATTAAACTTTTATATTTTTATTTAATAATTGTAGGAATAATATTCGCGCTAATTAATCTTAGGTTCCACATAAACACTACCTGTGACTCATGCTACATAATTCAAACTGCGAAGAAATTATGTTTATTGCTGGAATTAAGACCTAAACTTCGCTGAAATGAAAAGGCATAATCCACCCCACTCTCTGTAACAAATGCGCTTCCTGCAAGTACTATGTAAACAGAAGATTCGCCACGCCATAGAGCAATAATATCTTTATTGCTCTATGGCCACGCAAAGCGTTTTGTATGGCAACGCTGCATTTCTGTGTTAGCAGAAATACGCTACAGAATTCTGTAAATTGTCTTGCTCAAGTGCTTGCTTAGATAAGTATAGTTCTTCATCCGTCTACAAGAGGGCCAGACTTGAGACCGCCTAGCGGTTGGATTATTCATACTATTCCCAAAAAATACCTTGCGCTGAATCTCTTTATCTTTATTGCTCTATGGTTTAGGTTTGGGCGGAGTGTGTGAAGATTGTTATTAAGGTGTATAAGACTTAACAGGTCTGGCTTTATAGTTTTCCTTTGAATAATATACTACCCTTTCTTTGAATTCAGTCGTTTCTTAAAACGTTTTAAAGCAGATATACAAATTAATGCGTTCAGCCAAATATGGCACGTTTTTGCTTATACAGGGTTGGGCAAAAGTACAGAACAGTGCAAATATCTCTACTACGGCAAGCGTGATTTCGACAAAATTTTGTACGGAAAGGTTCCGTTATATGGCGGATACAATAAAGGTATTGGCGGTTGAAAAGGACAGAAATGATATCAACTTCTTTACTTTAAATGGAATATCCTGTATATTTTGAATAAATCGATAGTACTTTTTTTTGCGAGTACAGTGTTGTAAGGTTTGATTCATTTATTTTTAATAATTCTAGAGTATTCCATTTACCATAGGAAAGTTTATATTATTTCCAGTTAAACCGGAAGACCTTTCAAACCGTCTTTCTTATTCCAAATGTAGTGAGGAGGCTACATCGAACTCTTGAGACTTGCCTTTTATCCTACACCTTAACCTTTATTGGTTTTAGTGGAATGTATGCGTCGTGCTGAAATATTTTTTGCAATGTTTGGTTCTATTAAAATATCATAGGTGTGACATATACAGTGAACCTTCGGTTCTCGAACTTAATCCGTTCCAGAAGGATATTACAGAACCGAAACTATGTTTCCTATAAGAAATAATGTAAACCAGACCGTAAATTTCAATAACAATTTAAATTTTACCTGCACTGTGGAGAGTTAATGGCATGCTGCACGTGGAGAGGAAGTATGGATAGATGTTATTGCGTGCAAGGAGAGCTTTCTGAGGTTGTTTTTCGATTTTGCTTAACTAAGAACCTGTCCAATAAGATTTGTTTTCCCCACGTTTTAATACTTGTCGCAAATGAGCCATGGCATTACCATTGAATATGTTTACGACCCTGTTTATATTTATATTGTCCACAGAGCCTTCTAATTCTCCACACGTTCATTTCCATTAGTGAACTAACAATATATTTCCCTCCTCCTTTAATTAGTCGAGAACCGAGTATTACGTTCGTCAACCGGGTGAAAACGAAGAACGTTCGTTAAGGTAAGCGAAGTTTCTCTTACCAAATAGCTCACAATTATAACAATTTACCCTTGCATCTCAAGTCACTACCTCTGCCCAGGTTTCGATCTCAGCTCGGGAGATTACTTCTGGCTGTGCAAAATTCATAACGGAGTAGTTAATGAATTCTAAAATGGATTGATGTGCAGTTCTCCTCTTTCGCTGTGTATTGTCATACACTCATCGTTTTCATTTTCTTCCCCTTACCTACATCTTCATTATTCTCTTCTTCTTTCTCATTCATCTTCTTCTCTCTCTCTCTTTTTATTATTTCCGTCTTTTCCTTCCTCTAGGGTTAAGTGGGAGAGCAGTTTATGGATTATTACTTCTCCATAAATTGAACTTCGCCCTAGTTTTCAAAGAATTTGTTTATTTTTCTCTGGTGTATCTTAATGAATAAAGACAGTTTATTATTGTTATTATTATTATTAACCGAGTTTATGTTCGACAACTGAGATTTTATTTTCACAAAAAAATTGATCGGAAACAGAATTGTTCGAAAACCGAGAACTGAAAGTCCACTGTATTTTCGTTCCTCTTTCCCCTGGGTCCGTCTAACTTTGGTTCCGGAGACATTTCAGTCTATAACGCTTATTGTGTTCACCCTGGTAGTTACTCACACCCAATCCGTGATCTTGCTTCCTTGTATCATAGAGTATATGTCAGTCACGAACTATGTATTAAAGTCTTCCAGTTCCATGTATGGTTGCCCGAATATACGTGGTTTTTTACGCGCATCGCAACTGCATAGAATATGCATTGGCGGTTTTTGGTACCTCACTCCAGAGTCTGCATGTGGGGTCTCCATTGAATTTCCCAAACCTCCTGCGGTGATGCTTGACAGTTGTTTGTCTTGTAAGGATTGTCAGCTATGTCCTGCTAATGCCCGTTAATGAATGCCTTGCCATGGATTAACCCTGGTCTGTTGGTTCAGTACATTGGTTGCAAATCCATTCGCTGATGAAGCTGCTGCTACTGCTTTGCGAGTTCATCCGCTTCTTCGTAACCTTCGATCCCACAGTAGCCCGGAACCCAGAGCAGTTTCAGAATATTCTGCCCTGCCAGGTCATTGAGTTCTTCGTAGCATTCCTAGATCAGTCTGGACTAAGGTTCTGAAGCTTGAGAGTCCTTTTAGGACCGCCTGGCTGACCGATAGAATATAGATACACCTGCCTGCGTAGGACCTTTTATTGTTTTTTCGCACACATTGTGGTACGGCATATGTTTCCGTTTGGAAAACGGAGGCGTACCTCTCAAGTGGAAAACTGAGACGTTGCGTGGCTTTACAGCATATACTAATACTCCGGTACCTGTCTCGGACGGTGCCGCCCATGTATAAGATTAGGCTTCAGGGAGGAAAGTTCTGTGTAAGTGCTCCCTACTCTATTCGATCCTGCATTATTACCTCGAGTGTAGTTGTTAGGTGTTTTGATATAAAATGATCGGTTTTTATGTCAAATGTGGGACCTCAAATGCAGTCAATTAACCTCGTATGTTCTGACCCTGCATGTAGATTATACTGTGAAAACTTCAATCTATGTAGTCCCAATCTAGCCTCTCCCCCTAATCACCAGATGCAGGAGTGGAAGGATCAAGGAGGGATTCTATTGCAGTGGTGGGCGTTGTTTCCATTGTCCCTGTGATGGCAAAACACGCAAGTCTTTGAATCTTTCCTAGCCTTAGTTTAGCTGTTTCCTGCTTTACATTGGGCCACTACACCAAGGCTGAAATTATTATCGCTGGTCTGACTACTCTAGGGCACACTCCAGTACACCATACTTGGTCTGAGACCATATGATTTGTTATAACTGCGTCTAAATACTGCGAGTAATAATTTCTGCTTTTCTGATGATTTTCTCTATGTGCTGGTTCCAGGTAGGTTTGGAGTCTAGAATTACCCCCAAGTATTTTACTTCTCCCTACAGATTGATTAGTTGACCGCCTAGGTGGAGAGGACTCAAACCCTTTTGATTACTCCTTCTCGGAAATGGTACTATGGTGGTTTTTAGGGGACTGACCTTTAAACCTTTCCCTTCTGTCCTCCTGGTTACTACGTTCACGGCCATTTGCATACGATCTCTGATTGATTAATGAATCTCCCTTCGACTAGAATGATCAGGTCATCCGCGTATCCCTTGCATTTACATTCCAGCGTATTCTTCAAAACTTCAGTTTATTATTGCCTGGCAAATCATTAGTGTTAGTTCAAAATTCCTATTTGACATTAAAACTTTGCATATCATAAAGTTTGAAATAATTATGTTCGAGTGATTAATTTCATGAGGCTATATCCGGAATGGTTCGTAACGTACTGGGGTATAACGGCTTTTTGGTTTCATATGGAGTAAATTTCTCACGTTTAGTGTAAGCAAGCTTACCCTGTATAGGGCGTGACTCATCACGAAGGCCTTTCTTCAAGGAGGGATTAGCGGTTTCTAATTGAAGAACTCTATTCTAATCCTCATTTCAAAGGTAGTCAGGAATAGTGTGTCAACTGCTTGGAAGGTCCTACGCTTCTAACCCTTATTTGTTTCATTGGAAGCTTTACATGCTAGGAAACCGTTTCTGCAATATCTGGCACACGTCAATGAAATACCTAGCAATTTCTTTAACATAAAATCTGAAATAAATAGGTTAACTACTATATACACATAATTTATAGACTCATGATGATACCCGTGTTAACTTTGGGTGCGCTGTTAGTTGTCCCCGAGTATCTTGAGCCGGTACTGTGGATTAAATTCGTAAAGTGCAAATATCTGTTCATGGTGTTCCTGAAGTTGAATTTGACGGTTTTACTGATGTATGCTTTAAACAATCTTCTGTAAACAACAGAATAATAAATAAAACAAGATATAGAAATATAAGATTGATTAAGAAACAAACTGTAACGCTCATTATTTTAGCGTCCTTGCAGAAGCAATTAGATAATATTAGAGTCCTGAGCTACCTGGGGATTGCCAGGAATTGAATAGAAGCGCTGATAATACCCTTTACTACTGTTAGTTCTGTTTTACACGAATTCGGGATTTTAGATCCTGTGATGTTCCTTTAAATGGGGCATTAGGCAAATTCGCTGCGTAGGTTCAATTGTTTTGCTAACATCTTTGACATTTCCCCCTGTTCTCATCGGTAAAATCTTATTGAGTGCTTTAAATTTTTGAAGCGTGTAGGATTTCATGTCGAAGTATTCCGAAATCGGCTGTAGTTTACTTAGAAACCTGGGGATAATTGAAAATTCAAGCGAAGGGGAAACGCCTTGATATTTCATTTTTCTTGCTTTATTTTTATCCGACGTATGCGAACAATTTGCACAATAAAAGTTTGACTGGCGTTTGGTTACTGCCTGTATTAAATAAAGAATTTTTGAACAGATTACTTTTTGTTTCAGGTGAGGCAAATATTCTTTCAGCCAAATAAAGCGTGAAAGGTGAAATAGATTTCACCCTTTTCGCGCTTACGGAGATACAAAAACTTCCAACCTCTCTCTTAAAACTTTGAAGCTCTTTCTATAGAACGAGTTTGCTCAGAGACAGCTATGCTTCGTTGCTTTTCCGATAATTGAATGTCAATTGTCTTATGTGGAAGAAGTTTTTGTACAGTAATAAATCAACGGGTTCATACAGTCTTTCACATGCATTAATTGACACGTGGATATTTTTTCCTATATACTCTCAAGGCTCATTCTTACCTTATAAATAAATCAGTTCTATTCTTCTACGTCACAAATATAATCCTGGGGTTGCGTACTTTTTCTAAAAGCTTGGAAAAGTATGTTTCCACATATGAATATTGGATGACTCGAAGAATGAAGGAGCGGTGAAGTTAAAACCGTGCCTCAGTTATTATTTACAAGGGAGATTTGCATTTTCAAAAAAACCATTTATCTTATAAAATAAGAACTTATATGATGTGAATTACCTTAGCGTTTATTTCGATAAAACTTATTTTTTAAAACTGTTTTGAGTGCAAATGCTTACTTTGTAAAGAAATTAAACTTAAATTTTATTCCTTTACCATTCGTTCATGGAACCTTGTAGGCTGTAGTACTCTGAAAATCAATTCCTATGAAACTGAAACAGTTTAATTTGGAAAGTAGGTTTTAGCGAGATTCATTTCGCAAAAAGCCTAAAAAGGTATCCCAAAATTGAATTTACATTGGCTGTGATAAATTTAAAGTAATTGATTAGCGAACTGATAAATGTCTAATTATAGTTTGTAGCGTTAATGTAGGCCTGGGTAATTGAAATAAGAGGTTTTTAGTGTCGTGAAGGGTTTCTGTGCTTCCGAATATTGGCGATTGAAGTTCTTTTTTTCTTTATTTGAGCAGAGAATTTGTTGTTTATAGACCTTCTGTCATAAGCTAATACTAATACACTGGTTTGCAGCAGGAAAATTCGATTATCCATTCACCTTGAACTGTTGGTAAACCTAATATTTGACTCTACCTCGCAAAAAATATCTAGGGGTGTGAAATCAGGAGAACTAGTAAGCCATGCCGTTCTCTTTGTTAAAAGTAACTGTCCGCGAATATCTTATATGACTTCAATGGGGATCACCATTGTTTTGAAATGGAAAGATAGCATAAAATGCTGAATAATATATTACGTTATTTATATGTGACAGAAAGAATTTGCACTTAAAATGCACACAGGTTTTTCGAATTTAACTACGATTATTTATGGAAATATACATGAAGTATATGTATATCACCTGCATCCATTAGGTTCAGAAAGATTTAATCATGCTTGGACAGTAACATTAAAGACAATTATGTTATAATTTCCCTTCATACCTCAAAAAGCACTTTACTCTCCTTTAAACTGCAAATGTACGTCATTAAGGTAAAGGCTGACCATTATTTCTGTCTTAATAATCCATAGTTACTTTACCATGGTTTACATTGAATCATGGGTTTCTACGGAAAACCCCTTGACAAATAGGAGTACTTAATAACATGTGATCAAAAAGTTTTCAAATTGTATTGTATTTGAAAGAGCGAGATCTAGGACGTGGTTTTCCAAGCATCTCTATGCACGTGGGCCACATTTGCCCCATTGTACACCCTAAGATATTTGCCTATCTGGGCTAAGCCCAACTTCAGTAGAGGTTTTTAACGTTTCACACGTCGCAGTGGCACGGGTCCTACGGCTTTACTGCTTATCAAACAGAAGGCGCACTTTCAGATTTTTCCCCGCTAGAAAAATTTCACCGACTTCGGCCAGGTTCGACCCCGCGTCCCTTGGATCTAAAGGCAAATACGCTAGCCACTAGACCACCGAGGCCTGCTAAGTTTTCAAATTAGGGTGAGCTATGATAATTTTTTGCATCTCTGAGATTGAACTACAATCAAATGCTAATTTGAACAACGGTCAAATTAAAATAATTTATTCAGATGTCAAAATCTGCTTAATTTAGTTGTTGTAATTTGTTTGTTGTTTTTTACTTTTTAAAATGCGTTTTATTGCGACGAGATACAATTTCAATTTAAGTTCACTTTGATTGTGTTTACATTCGAAGATGTAAACACAATGTACGGCCGGTACGTAACATGACAGTTACTACATGCCTTATAGCACTCACAGCCAACCCTAATATGAAAACTTTCGATGGCTTGTTATACCATATATATTCAAAGTTTATAATGTAAAAACGAGACCATATAGATATAATACAATTAATTAAGAAACAAAACAACTATAGATGAGATCCTATTTTCGTTGTCAGTGTAATCCTTTATTAAAGGAATAATTGTTATTTATGTTTTTTCCATATTAAGTGTTTTCCAGATCTGATCGATAAACTGATATCGATTGCTTGGAAGTAAGATAGGAATTAATTTGTCTATTGTTTCTGTTTAAATAAACTGTATATGCCTTGTTATGTTGGTTTGATTTTGCCGCTTCTTACGCATTAACGTCTTATTTTATTGGCCGCTCCGTAGCCGATTACTATCTTATTATTTCCCAAAAACAGTCTAGTGGACCATTTGTTTTGTTATCCTAGAATATGCTTCCTATGCGGAAGAATATTTTGTCTACGCGTTTGACCGTGGACGGTTGCTGCAAATTTCCTGCCCTTGAGAGAGCTCTACGTGTTAATTGTTCTAGAATTCTTGCAACATATTACGTCATATGGTGAAAAATTCCAGCTGTTGGATACTTTCGTTCGTTTTTTGCGCTAGTCGATTGAAGACCTCCGTTCGACCCGGTTGCTTGCTAAAACCTCAGCGCCAACGACAAGTACTGCGATGGGGTTTCCATTGCGTGAATTTTCGCATAGCTGTTATCACCGTGGCAGAATCATCGACAAGTGTCTCATTTAAGAAATAAGCTGGATTTAACCCTTGGAAAGCAATTCATTGCGAATTTGCTTATCGCCTTTGACGGATTGATATCGAACCCTCTTTGCTGACCCTCTGGATGTGTCGCTGGTGTGACAATGCAAGAAAACCCGAAATTTCCTGTTTTCCCGAAAAAAGTCGTGATCCAGCCTTCAGGGCACTGTTTACTAGTGTTTCGTGGTAACTAAGAAATAGAACAGTTTAATTCCCTTGTAATATTAAAAGTGAGGCAACCTTCAGTTGCCCAGCGTTTACTTAATTGTTAACGTTAAAGTTTAATTAATTCTGTAAACTTGAACGTCGCTGGCTGCGTAGATCTGTTCAGTAAACCTCGCAAGCCAATGGCGGCGAGATCTTTGGTTTGGACGTCCCAACACGCCTGTGGTTAGCCTATAGTTTTTTCTTGCTTGTTCTAAATTGTACTATTTGTGTGCTGTATTTTACTCAATAGATTTGGATGCAGTTAAAAAGTAGTACGATTTTTTATTGTGGTGTATTTTATTGTGTGCAGGAGCTTTGTAGACATTATATACAGGAGGCACAATAAAGGTTAGTTCGATTCCGGGAATGTTGACTAACCTCAGTTAGGTTTCCTTCCCTTAAGCGTTTTTCGTGAACCACCCCTACTCCTCTGAGTTAAGCCGAAGGCACTTCAATCTTTCCTGCTGCGGTCCGAAGAAAGATCGTTTGGCCCGTAACAGCCTATGTACGATTGTAAATGACAAACCCATTTTTTTACTAGTTGTAATTTTTAGTAGTGTGTTTTCTATTTTCTAATTTTGTGGCAATGGAACTTTCTTTATCTAAAAATATTCGTATTTCTTTTTTTTTCTTGAATTTGTATTGAGATTCTTTCTAAGTATCGAGAATGATCATTTGCATTATCACAGAGTTGTCTTTTAAATTTGGGAGTAGCTCGTCTCAAACCTATTTTTTGTGAACATATTTTTCATATTTTAAGTTGACAGTGTGAATTCATCTTTTCCCAAATTATGTTTGTTCCCGTTGCATGACATACACCGTTTTTTCTTTAAGAAGGGGCATATACAGGGAATTTTTCTTTTTAGTGTACATTGCTTATGTATACTTTCAAAAAGAATGTGTCAATTTCGCCTATTGTGTAGGCGGCCAACTATACCGACAACTAAAAATCAGAAACAAACGTCACTATAGTTGTGAATTATTTGAGTATGAAGGTTATGTTGATGCAGTGTTTATATTAAATAAGTATTTCACACTGTATATAGAATGCAAATGATGACTTATTTGTTAAATACAAAAATCGACAGGGTGATGTTTCTGTAAGGTCGGTGAACATTGTACGTACTTCCTTTGTCCAACAAAAAAACATCAGCGGCAACGTGGTGTAATGGTCAGCATAGGTGCCTTCCAAGCAGTTGATCCGGGTTCCTTTCCCGGCCATCGCAATTTTTTTTTAATTATTATTTTTTGTTATAACTATTAATTATGATTTCTTTAACGTAGCATAAAATATTTAATTTCATTTCTTCGGTTAACACGTGATTACCTTTAGTTCTTATTTTATGGGAATTTATTACGCATCCCCCTGATTTAAATTTTTAAACAATTGTTTGTATGGTTCGAATACAAGGAATAGGTCTTTCTGGATATTTTAATGAAAAGAAGTCTCTCACAGTTCTTTAAGCTGTTACCATTCTGATACCACTTTGGAATTTCCACTTTTTCGTCTTTACTGTACGGTTGTATAAAAAAACGCAATAAGACACTAAATAAAGATTAATTTTATTTTTAACCTTAAATTAATTTGATTGTTTTGGTCACAGCAGGGTTTAGTTGTCTGTATAGTTGGTTGCCTACACAATAAACGTAATTAACGCGTTCTTTTTAAAACTATACATAGGCAATGTATACTAAAAAGAAAAATTCCCTGTATAAGTATGACAGTAGGGACAGTAACCACAAAATATATATTGTACAAGGTTTGGCCGTAATATGTTCAACAAAGACGCAACAACAGGTGGAACGGACCGCTTACAATTTCTGTCGTTCGAATTCAACTTTTAATTGTAATAAAAACCCTCGCTCTTCTTTCTAGCACATGCTTGTGCTAGTACCCAGCAATGAGCAGTTAAACCCGAATGAAGCTATTAACTTCGGCATTACTGTTTGTCCAACTTGCTGCTAGTTCAAGTTTGATAGCTGTCATTGTAAAGTGGCAATTATTATTTATTCAGTCTTTGTGAGAATCAGATTTATTATTTTTTTTTGCGGCTCTCTAAGTTACATTTTTGTTTAAGTTATGTTTCCTATAATAATGGGGAATTTTCATACTTAATACCAATGAAAAGTTTTGTGAAAAAGTCTAGCTATTTAGCAATAAATTGTTCAGCTAATTCCAGTTGTGCGTATTGATTTCGTAAAACATATATTTTCACTCTCAGAGAAGGAAGCAGGAAACCTACTACAAGCCACGATTAATGATAGAAGCCTATGTGCACTGGTAGATCAGCTAATAGGCTAAAGAAGAAGACAAAGAAGAAGACGCGCCTATCAAACCTGAAAATATTCGGATTTATTGTCCTACCGATTAGCTACGATTCCTCGACTAGAAAAAGGAACTGAGTAGTTAACAGCTATTCTGTAAAGGTTAATTCCACCTTCTTGGTTAAAGTAATGGCAAAATATGAGAATATGACACTCAAAAAAAGCTACTGCGTTTATGAGATTGAGATTTCCTAAACGCAGATGTTTGAAAGAAATCGTTGGACAAAAACTACAATATCACACAAAGGTATTGTGATGATTGATTGCTACCTTTCTTTGAATAACCGCTTGATGATAAACTTCTAAAAGGTTCTCTTCAGTGACATAACACCATGAATTTTGGACGAAATTATTGTCAATTGTTTGTTACTTTCCCTGCAAAATAATGATCTTCGTGTATACGTACTTCTGTACCTCGAAAATGCGATTCTTAAAAATAATTGCCATACATCAGAATTAACAGAAGCGATTGACCACATCTTCAAATTAATCAGCTGCTACAAAAAGCATTAGACAACATGAATCCTTGATTGATTCGTTGTGTCGTAATAAATAACCCATAATACCATTCAATCATAAATCTTCCCATTTCTATTAGTTATTATTCCGCATTGTGATAGGTTTGATTCATGTCATAAAAGTTATCTTCTATTTATCTATGGTTGACCTAAAGTAAAATTTTCTCAACTTACCTCCCTTTAAAACGAATTTATTATGTTCATTAAACTAAATATAGAATAACTATCATTAAATAATTGGACATTGCTGAGTTTGAAGTTTGATTCGATAACAGAAAGCGTACTTTCTACGGTGATTAGTCGTGATAATTTCAAAGATACAAACATTGCCTATCCTAATTTACTTTTGTATGTTTGATGATAAAATTACAGGAAATAATTACAATTATTACGATCATGTTGGTGAGTTATAACTGCGGCCCGCAATTTAAACGTTATCATTCTTTTCTGTATCTGTATTTTTTGAGTTCAGTGTGAATCATGAGGCTGTACAATCGGTAAAGTGTGTAAAAGTATTCAAAATTATCTTAAGAAATATTGAAAATAAATCGTATCTCAAAAATGATCTTGTATTACGGAAGGGGTGAGTTTGCGGACTAGAGTATATTATGCAAGAAGTTTTAATTTTGAATGATATATCTATTGTATAAATTTCAGCACATAATATAGGGACACCCTGCGTACTGGCCTAACAATTAACATTAGAAATTTACTAATACGCCCTCGTACGCATACAAACGCAGACTATCTAAGGCTTAGATATAGTCGGGTGTTGTCTTATTTGACGGGTGCGTAGTTCGCAATCAGGTAAAATAACCGGTTGGACTAAGATGAACGGGCACGTTTTCAAGAAACCAGTGACCAAAAACAAGTGTCGAATTCAATGTAGCTACTAAAGTACAATAAATAAACCTCTTTGCAGTTAACTAAAAATCAATATTTTACATGTTTAATCTCAATATTCTTAATATAAATCAAAGACAAGACAGCTTGAACATTATTTTCGCATCTAATTTGCACCATAAATTCAATTTGCTACACATTACTTGGCTTATATTTGCAGTTGCATCACTTCTTTCTTGAATCTTATCAAAAGGAATCAAAGGCCCACCGTTAAAATGAGGGTTAATTATTTACCTTTCTTAGAAACCAATGTATTAACTGCGTGCATTATAATTGCATATTAATGTCTCATTCCAGCGTTATTTTAAACGTAAACAACATTCTTTGAAATTCCGGAAATCACCTGTTTTAGAACCACTGAACACTGTAAGCTATCTCTTTTTGTTTCACAAGTCACCGCAGCGCATTTCATTAACTATCATATCTAAAATATCAATATCTGTTACATTTTGATTCGCCGACGAAGAGCCTTCATTAATAAAGACCATTTCCATTCCTGCTTACAAAATATTAGCCTTAACGGCCAGAGAGTTTTTTAAACACTCATACAGTCCGATGCCGTTTAAATTTGCGGGTGGCGTTCAGTAGTACAAACTACCGCAACGCCTGAGCTGTTATACCGCTCTATTTCTAGCCTCTTAAGTCACATAGGCTATTAGAGTGAGCGTAAGCCTTCCAGAGCGTTGCAGTGTAGGTTATGAAATGCACTGCGGTTACGCGTAAATCGAAGAGAGATAGCACTTACGAGCTCAACATTTTCAAAACTAATAAAGTTATCACTTATTTTTATACATTTATTGTTGGTCTTATGTATATTAACTAATTAATTTAATACCAGTACTGTTAAAAAGTTATAATTTTTAAAAAGTAAATCTGCGTATGTATGTCACCGCATTTTTGGTGAAAAACAACAGCATAAGCGGTTGAACAATGATTCATGCCAGTAAAAAATGTTTGCATTTAAACTAACTCTCTCCACGACCACCACGAAATTTCACAATTCTGAAATCAATTTTGATAATAGAAAGTTAACATTCTAACCCTTGTTATGGAAGAAATATTCTAAAACACTTACCGGCTTATGCATTTTGCATGTATTTCATTCCATCACTAGTAATGGAATGAATATTCTGTAACAGTATAACAAAAAAAAAACAGTTAGTCTAGGAATACATGACTAACAATTGACGTGAAACGTCATAATTTTGCAATTTCTTTGTAAATATTTGTTCCAAATCTTATTAATTTTATTGTATTTATTACATATATTGTGGCCGTGGAGAAAGTATAGTCTGCTACTCGGTTGGAAACTAATTTTCTTCTAATGTTTAGTGCAGTTGCTGTTTATTTAGCAGACGGGCAGTTTATTGTCCAATTATTGGTGCAGCAGTGGTTATTATATTGTGAGTGAAAAGTTATTGATTTGCAATGGCAACAAAACTAGGTTACTTATTCTTGCAAGCAGAACAGTTGGTGCTTAATTTAATCAACTATTTTAAACAAGAACATCTTTGATTTCTGTTACTAAAATTCAAGAAAGAGTTGCTGCAGCTGCAAATATAAGCCTACATTCTGTACAGACGATTTGTAAGGACGGTCAAGAAAACTTATTTAGTGGGCCCAAGAGGAGGTTTAGGAAGAAACCAAAATCTGCTGATATGGAGGAAAATATAAAAGTAGACGTCCGGGATGTTATTTACAACTTTTACGCGGCTAGGATGCCTTTTACACTAAAAACTCCGCAAGAGAATTTAAAAGATCACGGTTTTGATATAGGACTAAAAGTTCTTTCCCAACTTTTGAAAAAACTGTGGTTTCAAATATAAAAAGGACTGCGATAGATAATTTCTTTGTGAAAAGGCAAATGTTGTTCACCAAAGAATATGAAGGCGTCAGAGATTAAACTGTTTAATAGTATTAAAACCAAGCGGTTGCTGTTAATTAAGTATCATAATAATATTCTTCTAATTATTTGTGTAATTTTCCGTCAATATATGTGATTTAATATTAGTAATTCTTGACTTTCTAACACTTGCAATAAAGTGTAATACGAGATTAAACTGTTTAATAGTATTAGAATCAAGAGCAACTTGTTTGTCGCCTCTTTTTTCTTGAGCTCCTGGGCGCTTATCTTAGTTCTTTCGGTTATTTCATTTACCTGTGAACTTCGGACCCGCAAATTTAGACGGCATCGAACTATACTTTGGGAGAAAAATGCTACTAGCCTTACCGCTTTTCTGATGTTCGCTGAATTCAATTGCTGATATCGGCACCATGTAAATAGAACTTTGACTTATACGAGGCCTATTCGGAAATTAAATATTTTAAATATACCCGCCGAATGAATGGCGTAGGTAGTCAAATATGCAATGTTTATGGTACAGACATCTTGAGTGAATGAAAAGTCACACACACTGATGTAGGAATATTAGAAACGGTTGAAAAAACGTACACGATGAGGAACAAAGTAGGAGACCTTCTGTAGACAAAGACGATCTTGTGGAAGAAGTGAGCTATGGAGACGTACTTTTGCACTACAACGCCCGACCGTACACGGCGGTTTGCACTGTGCAACTCATTGAGCCATTGAAATGGAAAATTTTTAAACATACCCCATATAGTACCGACAAAAGCGCAGAGTGACTATCACCTCTTCTTCCATCAGACAATTTTTTTAAGACCCTTCGACCTTTAGAAAATTGATTTTCGTCACAGGCGGCAACTCTCTCTAAGGAAGATTTACAAAAACCTGTACCACGATATGATAAATGTTTAAGTTTCGAATGGAGACTACGTAAAGAAATACTTTAGGAGTGTATCTAATATTCAAACAAAATACATGTTTGCTTTACGACCGATCTGCTCTTAATTTTCGAGTAAGTCTTGGACGTATAAAGAACAGATCCCAACCCAATTTTGTTGAATGAGAGCAAAATGTCTAAAAAATCAATGATGTGGAAACAATCTGCGTCTCGTCACAGGTTTGTAGAACTCCAAGTTAATTTCTTAGAGTTTTTTCTTACTATCCTGTTCATTAACATGGATGCCAGGAACTTCAAGCAGATAACTGCGTACCCCAACATCAGATGCCTGTTTCTAAATACCGAGGAAACAATAAAACTATCATCCTACTCTGAGGTAACTCATATTTTCGCCTTCTTCCAGGCGAACTAGTCATACATTAAAGATTGGTGTTGCTTGTGATTTAGAATTAATTCGTTTATTATTAGAAAGCCCCAATTTCTATTCATTAAAGGCAGTTATACTTCATGCACAATACTAAAATCCACAAATGATTTTCGCCGAAACTTTGTCTTAAGTTTAAACATTTGTTATCTTTTAAGATAAGAAGTGGCAAATAAGAGAAATTCATTTTCTGGTAATCACAGCTGGATCGTGGAAATGCTTAAGAGGAGCGGTTAAACCAGCTTTTTCGCCTACCCGTTCTTAATAAAATTTCAGCGCTTATTTCTGTCAAATTGCTTAAATCCACAGCCACGCCAGTGATTCAACCCAAATGCCTCGAAAAGTGTAAAACATGAGCAGCCAACGATAAAGCAATAATATTCATTCGGTCTGAAGGGTTCTGATGATACATTCAAGTTTTATCGATGCCGAATTTTTGCATTTCCTGCGCTTGTTTATGTTCCATAAAGTTTTACTACACGATAAAAAAATTACTGTGGCGGGAAATTTGGAGTATTTTTAGAAACTTTGCCAATTGTACAGCCTGGTGATGCATACAACGCTTAAAAATTACAAATTTAATGTAACAGAAAAGAATGATAACGCTGTAATTGAGGGGGGCGCAGTAATATTTCACCAACGTGATCGTAATAATTGTAATTTTTTTCTGTAATTTTATGTATTTTCCAGTTCTGTACCATAAAACAAACAAATTAGGGTAGGCTATGTTTGTATCTTTGAAGTTAGGACGACTGATAACCGCTGTTTGTTATCGAAAGTAAACCTCAAACACAACGAGCAACGCCCGATAATTGTATGATAATTATTCTACATTTAGTTTGATGAGCATAATAAATTCGGTTTAGATGAAGATAAGTTAGGTGAATTTTACTTTACATTAATTATAAAGAAATACAAGGCGACTTTTATGACTTGAATCAAACCCATTGTAATGCGAAATAATTACTTATACAAACAGAAAGATTCATGATTTAATGGTTTAATGGCTTATTTATCACGATACAAAGAATCATACTTGGATATATGCTGTCAAATGCTTGTTGTAGATATTAATTAAATTCAAGATAAGGTCAATCTATTCGATTAATTCTACAGTATAGTACTAAAATTTAAGTATTGACCTATTGGGCTATCTGCGGCCTGTTTTATTAATCGTCGCGTGTGTAAGTTTTCTACATCATTCTTTGAGGGTGAAACTTTGAAATCAATGAGTACAACTGGAAACTAGCCAAGCAATTTATTGGTAAATAGCTAGATTTTTCTACGGAACTCGTCATCGGAATAAGTATGAAAATTCCCCATTTTAAAATTTCAAGCAGCGCATAATCTATACAAAAATGTAAGTTATAGAGGCACTAAGGACAATAACAAACATGAGTTTCATTGGGACTGAATACGTAATAATTGTCACTTTATAGTGACAACAATTAAACTTTAACTAGCAACAGGCTGGACAAACAGTAATGTCAAATTGAATTGTCTTATTCATCGGTAACGTTCTATTGCTAGATTCGAGCACAGTCTGTGCTACGTGCATCTACTCAACGCTAAGGAAGAAGAGCGAAGCATTTTATTACATAGTTAAATCCAACCCACAGAAATACTAAGATAGTTTACATATTACTATTTACTTTCGGCTTAGACCGCGTCGTCATTTGGGAACTACACCCAGCATTATCACGTAAGGACCGACCTGTAGCTTGACTGCCTTTACAAGCATTTGCTCCAGAAGTTTGAGCAATATTTGTTCGTAGGCCCTGCCTGCCTAAACAGGGCCGCGTGGTAAGATTATTCAAACCTTGGGGCGGACAAGGACTTGATCTTATGTATTATGTTTTCCAGGACAATAATACTTAATCGGCTTATGCCTGTTAGCTGTTTGTGAATCCATACAAACTAACGTTTCGCAAGACATTGCAGGTTGCATCTTCAGAGTGAATAGAACACTGAACTCAAAGCCTTTGACTTTGACTTTGAAATACGTTTATTCAGTTAACTTAAGGTGATACGTTTCATATTTTATTATACTAGATATTTGATTGATGGACCG
>JABXWE010034308.1:0-12944 GCA_014611495.1 Limonius californicus
ACAAAGCAGTAGAAAGATATTTATGATTTAACATATAACAAAAGGTAAAACGTAAAAGTTTCACAAGAATACGTGTTATTATTTTTAATAAACAAGCTTAATCATAAACTAAAAAATTGTGGGTAGGTGTTTTCAGCAGACTAGAAATATGACGTATAGTAAGTAAATAATATACAAATGACCCTACATTAGAACTTCTAATAAAAATTTTAATTTTTTTGGATTTTCCTATAATTGCCCTACTGATAGCAAATATTTAGAAAATCAAAACAAATCTGTGAAACCAAAATTAAATGCAGATGTAAATTAACAAAAATTATTAATCGACTGATGATTTCACTGAGAGGTTTTTAAAAACATAAGAAATTAGCAGTACAACACTACTACAATAATTAATGTACCTGATTATATTACACATCTTAACAACAATGTAATATTGCACAGCAATGAATCCTACGATTTTTTTGACGCCGATATTGTATATTGCGAATTACTATTTAACATACATTATGGTGCATGGTACACCCTGTATATGAGATATAATCACGTTTAATCTATTCAGGATTGATTTGCCACCCAGCAGGCTGTTTTTTTTTCTTAAGTTACCACCTCTAGGGTCACCTACTTTTCTAAAATAATCTAATAAATTTAGAAATAATAAAACACATAATATACCTACTTAATTGTAAGAATGGTGAAAGTTATTAACAAAGTGACTAAACTGCAAATTGTAAAAGCTTACAACCACTATAAAAGAGATAGGCCAGAGTTCACACGATTTACCATTATAAATCGATTAATTGATATATTGGGGGTAAGCATGTATTATTTCTTAAATATGCAATTGTAAATTACTTATTATTTTAGGTGTCTGAGCGTTCTATAAGGGACATTATGTCACAAGGACAGGACGTTTTGAAATCATCCATTTGTAGTAAACGTGCTAAGACGGACGTTTTCTTAAATTGCACGTTTAGAAAAGATTTGCAACGACAAATCTGGCAGTATCATCTAAAGAATGAACATTTTACTCTCGACAAACTCTTGGCTGACTCTCGCGAAAATTTGGAATACAAGGGGGACAGGACTACTTTATTCGAAATCATTAAATCAATGGGTTACAAAGACAAAATGGTGAATGGACGCAAAATTTTATGTGAACAAAAACACGTCGTTGCATCCAAAATTCAATTTTTGACACAAATTCTCCAATATCAAAATTCTAGTGAAAATGTGACATTCGTATACCTAGACGAAACGTGGATCTACCAAAATGGATCCGCGAGTCGTCAATGGGTACACGAAACCGATCTTAAAAGTAACCCAGCCAAAATTAAAAGTGAGGGGAAGAGATTCACGATTTTGAATGGGGGATGTAATTTAGGCTTTTTGGAAGGGTGCGACATGTTACTAGACTCAAAGAACAACGACAGGGACTATCATAAAACTATGAATGGGGAAATTTTTCAAAATTGGTTGGTTAATCCACTGATTCCTGCTTTGGACAAGTTGTAAGGAAAATTTGTCGTGGTTATGGACAACGCACCGTATCATTCAGTGCAGTTTGACAAGCCGCCTACATTTTCTTGCAAAAAAGGTGTATTGCAGGACTGGTTGATTAACCACCACAATGTCGAAATTCAGGGCAGAATTACTAAGAAAAAACTTTGGGAGTTAATTAAACCTTTTACAGCAGACGGAAATAAAAGATACGTAACTCGCGAAATTTTGAAAAGGCGCAAATATGAGGTTCTTCGATTGCCTCTATACCATTGTCAATACAACCCAATTGAAATGGCGTGGGGGTTTTGTAAGACCTATTACAATAAGCACATTAATTCGCAGCCAAAATCGAAAGACAAGGTTGCAAATTTATGGCGTGAGGCTATTTCAAAATGTACCCCCCACATGTGGCAAAATTGCATTGCATTGTGAAAAACTTATTTCGGAAGACTGGACAAAACATTTGGGAAATCTATCGATTGAAAATATTCCTCCTTTCATTATTTCAATTGGGGAATCTGATTCAGAATCGGAGGGTGCCGATGATTCAGATAGTTCTAGTAATATCACGAAGGTGGAATAGGGTAGGGGATATTCTTTTGGCATCTAAATTGTGAATGATTGTTTTATAGTTTTTATCTCGCCCGAGAAAAACACTGACCTCAGTGGAATACGAACTTGGGTCTCTTAGCACCAGAGGCAAACAGTCAACCACTGGACTACCATAATATCAATTTGAAACATGAGCGGCATGGACGTTAATTCTTCTTAATTTGCTGCAAGACCTAAATATAGGACAGCAAAGAATGGCGTGGAATATGCTCTGTATACATACGATTTGAGTTCAGAATTCTCGTGTAAAAAGAACAGCAATATGTATTTGGAATGTGTTACAACAACATTTAAATTATAGTTATTATTTTATTTATAATGAAATCATTATTATATCTAAGTATTATAAACCAATATTGAGCAGAAATAGGCGGACGTTAATTGAACAAACAAGCTCCACTGGCAACATTGCCTGCTTTCAGAAATCATAACCTCCATCAAGAAAAACTAGCATAACCCAACTTAATTACTTGACGAATTTCATTGATACCCACATTCCTCCAGATTTCTACAGCCTACTAAGTGGCAAATCTGACCCATCACTGAACCTTCAGATTGTTTCACATGCAAAAACAAATGTGATACTGATTCCCATTTTGCTTTAATATAATTTTCCATAATATTTTAAAAGGCGTTCCTGTAACATTATTTTAAATTTTTTTTAAATAACTGCAGAATGTAGTTTTTCTCACAAAACAACTTTCAAAACATACAGGTTGTTGCAAAAACTGATATTAAACCAAACAAAAACAGGATATAAATATTATTTTGGACTCTTATACAAAAACAAATTCAGTTACGTAGAATAATGGATACACATTTATGAGGTCTTTTTTATCAATGCTTTAGTTTTCCAGATTGATATAACAAAAATCAAATCAAATTTTATAATTTCTCATATAACTTTAATTTGTAAAATAAACTGGTAAACCCTTAGAACTGCAGACATATTTTAGAATTATTTTTGTTCATTATTTACAAAAAAGGACACACACAATTAAACTCCATATAAATTTGGTGCCATTGGGAAGTTTGTTTGTCATTTGGTGATATGGATTTACTTTATAATAGCACTTTTATCTAGTAACACCACAAATGAATAAACAGTTTTCCCATTTTGATAAAACAGTATACTACTTGATTGTCTGTTGTTCAGCATACAATTGTTAGCCAGAAATCCACCATTTGGTGGCAATATGAAAGAATAGTTTTCAGCGAAATCACACGTTAAAATTGCTTCGTTACTTTTCGTTACTTTTCAAATGCATAAAGTAGTTTGACTGTTCACGAGCAATAAAAGAATGTCCTTTTAGAACCAATAATTTCTCATAAAAGCAGTCCACAAATTCATCGATGTTCTTAGTGATTGTTTCAAGAGAACAGTGATCCACGGATTTCCACTGCTTGAAAGTAACATTTTCAATAATCAACTCATCCATTTTTTAAAGATAAAAGCTTTAACATCTTCTATTGGTGGACAGCTTTCACATTTACTGAGGTAACATAATTTTGTAGGATTGTCACACACAATATTTGATAAAGTCGTGGTATGTATTTGGTTCCATTTCCGGTTTTGTAATTTCGGTAAGTTTTAGATTGTTTAGCAATAATTACACATTTTGATGAATTGTACAAAGACATACGGCATGAGTGCCGCTAGCACCAGCTAGAATACAATTTTTCGGTCGTAATTCTGCAAATTTAGAGAAGCCAATTTTTACAGGGTGCAGTTTTCAAAAAAAATATATATCTATATATTTACTTTAAATTTCCTAAAATCAATCTCTTTTGTATTTGTATTTTGTTACCATCAGTATCTGGTACAGTTTTGAAGTCTTTCTTGCCTGGCATCATTCTACTAACTTCGTCGTTATTATGAAATTTTGCACTATCTCAACAATAGTCTTTGGCAAAGATTTCCCTGGTTTTCGGTTTACAGTAGCCAAAGCTGCATTCTTGTATAAGCTTTTTTGCCGTTCTTGCCATGGAATTGCTGGTATTAATTTTTTTTTAACTTTTTGAGGACTCCATGTGTCTGGGAGGATAGTTAAAATCTGAATTTTTTTGATATCTGGTGGTGTTAACATCATGAAATTCTTTTTTTAGTATTGATATTATTTCTGAGTCTGTATTATAACTTGACGAGGCAGCTGGTAAAAGCTGTACAACAGTGTCGTTTATTTCTTCTAATTTCCTATTACAGTAGGACGAAGCTTCAATTCTTTTCTTGGCGATAGGAGAGCAACCGAGTGATGCCAAAGAATTGTTTAAATAACTAATTGAGAGATTTTCATCTGCAAATCTGTCATTACCAACACTGTCCATTAAAACTTTCATTGTCTTTATTATTGACTTCAACATACAATAATTTTCTGCACGAATCACATATTTTCATACCCTTCTGCTGATATCCATTTCACAACCGGCCTAAGTATTTGAATTTAAAATGCTCCTTTTTACCAAATGGGTTGCAATTCCACGTCTTCTCCATTGTAATTTATTCATTTTCTATGTAAAAAACTTCAAACTTTGCACCTTATAACAAAATAGCTGCCACTTGTTAGTAATTTTATGTAGATTTTGTTTCAATCAAGCCGAACTACGCTTTTCTCTTGTTTTAAGCTGAACTGGCAAGTTCAGTTACGCCCCAGATAGCAAATGTTTCTATTTTACTCTATTCACATTGAGATCTCATCAGAATACAACTTTAAAATTTCTAGAACATGAAAGTAAAGCAGAAATCGCTAAATGTTGTTAAATAATTGTTTTGGTTATACTACGATTGTTAATTTTCCCGAATATCTATTTCTACTTAGGTGAACCATTGCTGTAAATATTTGTAAATAATTGATTTGTTAATATCGTTATTATAAATATTCGGAATTAGTTTTTTTCGGCATGATAATTACTATTTTTAAATTTTCGTAAATACTAGTTTTTATTATTTTAATTATTATATAAATCAATCTCATAAATAGCTATTTTTCGTTATATTATTGTTGTAAACATGTGTGAATAGTTGCTTCTGTTTATGTTAGTTGTTATTATAAATATTTGTAAGTAGATCTTTTTTATGGTAACTAAAATTATGCGAAATCAATAAATTACTAATTGTAGAAGCAATTTTTAAAGTCCAATTATGTTTCCATGACAACAAACTGCGTTTTTCTTTTGTTTTAAGCAAGACTGGCAATTTTAGTAGAGCTGCTGATAGATAGTAATTTTTTTTCACTATGTTCCCATTGCGATCCCACGATAAAACTTTCCACAGTTGTAAAGGATTATAGTCTGCATACACTCAAATTTTTTTATCAAATTTAATTACACCGATTTTCGACAATTCGCAGAGACAATTCTGATAAAATAGGCGTATGTTTTATATGAATATAACAAAAAAACTTGGGCAAGTTATACATCAAATGTATATATAATTACATAAATAATTATCGGAAAATAGTTACAATTACTTAAACTAAAAGGTGGAGTTTTGAGGAAAAAATGGTCGAAATTTGATAGCCTATAACTTCCAAGCCCTTAATAATATTAATATTAATATTTCAAGACCCAGAATTTGTATTTTTACATATCTCCATAATATAGTAACACCTATCCGTTAATTTAATTAAAATCGGTGATGTGAAGGTCCAAACATAAGTCGACTTAGTATGGAACGACCCCAAAGTAACATTTGTTACCGACAAAATCATCAACTTATATTAATGTTTCTGTAAACTAAGGTGATGATAACACATACAAAATAAAATTGAAACAATTCTCACGCACATAATTTCCCTTTGATGTACATCAAGGAAAAGTTGTGGGACTGTACTATCTGAATTTTCTGAATAATTTTTAATAAATATTTTTTTGATATTGCTGTATTCTGCTTATTTCAAGTAAACTGTGCATTGCTTTGAAAATACAAATACAGCATCATATTCAGGTTGAGCTCATAACTGCTACTTTTATGGTCGTTTAATTAAAATTTTCTTTATTTGTATGTAATTTAAAAACTTTTAAATAGCCAAAAAAATATTATAATATCTGAATAATCAAGCAAACAAAAAGCTCGCACCAGCTGCCAATATATTTAATTGCATTTTCTTTCATGAGATTATCTGCAACATTCCATTGCAATCAGTAACCATCAGTATAGCATAAGCAATGTATATTTATGTTTGATTAATTTTATCATACAGTCTGCATACCTGCGCACTGCACTAGTCAAAGTACGTGGTTAAATGCATGTGCTGTTGAATTACTCACCGTTAACCAATCAACTGCAAGTTACTCCTACTATTAATCGAAATTCAGTTGCATAGGCGTTCAAGACTTACTCAGTGTCCTACAGTTATACAGAGTGCCTCGGTATTGCAGTAAAGCAGAATGTATGCATGCAAGAACTCTGGGAATGATATGTTTATTTGATCATGTCATGACCAACAGCTTCTTGCATGTATATATTCAAAATTTCAATTAGTTATATCTGTTAAATTTATATTTCGTTATTTATATAGTTATTAGTATGTGTTATATAGTTTGCTATTAGCAGATGATTCGTAAGTTGTTCTCCTTCGACTTCAGAATAAACAACTTGTACAGATAAGGTACTACGGAGATGGTTTGTTTATTTAATCAGACCGCATCCATAGTACCTTACCCGTGTGAGTATGAAATTCTTCTGTCTTGCTACTGAAATTATTTTAAATTTACCGTTTGTTGAAATACTAGAAACATATTGTAAACATATCTTACTGTATTTATTAAAATACTTATAATTACTATAAAATATTATAAATTTATAATTATGGACTTGTGATTTAGAGACTAACCGAACTTGTACATTTTTATTGCCATATTTGTGTCAATTGTAAAATGTGATTTATTCTTTTAAAAGTTTTCAGCAGACCAGGACTATTTGGAATTTCCTGTTGGGCAAATTTCGCTCAGTTGATGTATTTTCGAAACCATCACTGGGCTTAATTTGCACAAACAGTAAGTTCTGTTAAAACATCCCACAGTTACGAGTAAATAGCTAACGCATGGTGGTTTCTGTCCCGATAATGTTTTATTCTGTATACATAACCGGGTAAAAACCACCATATGAGGCTAGCAATCCCAGAAAGAAAATAGAGGTGATTTATTTGGAAACAGTTAATGTAAATTTAAGAACGAATATTTTTTTATGCATAAGCTAATGTTAGTTATAAGAATGGTAACAAAATATATAAATAAATAATCCTATAAGATTTGTGAAGTTGTTTAATTTCCTACTACCAAAGTTGAAAAGTGCATCCAAAATAAGTTGTACATGGGACATAGAAAATTATGCAAACAATACTTCTACATCCTTTCATTTTTACAGTACCAAATTAATTGATAGATGCGAAATAATTTATGATTTTAATGTCACGCACACAATTTGCTTATTTTACTCTAGCAGGGTAGCAGACCAGGATTACTTGGAATTTCCTGTTGGGCAAATTTCGCTCAGTTGATGTATTTTCAAAACCATCACTGGGCTTAATTTGCACAAACAGTAAGTTCTGTTAAAACATCCCACAGTTACAAATAATAGCTAAAGCATGGTGGTTTCTGTCCCGATAATGTTTTATTCTGTATACATTACCAGGTAAAAACCAACATATGAGGCTAGCAATCCCAGAAAGAAAATAAGAGGTGATTTATTTGGAAACAGTTAATGTAAATTTAAGATCGAATATTTTTTGATGCATAAACTAATGTTAGTTATAAGAATGGTAACAAAATATATAAATAAATAATCCTATAAGATTTGTGGAGTTATTTAATTTACTACTAGCAACCAAAGTTGAAAAGCGCATCCAAAATAAATTGTACATGGGACATAGAAAATTATGCAGACAATACTTCTACATCCTTTCATTTTTACAGTACCAAATTAATTCATAGATGTGAAATAATTTATGATTTTAATGTCACGCACACAATTTGCTTATTTTACTCTAGCAGAGTGCCTAACCTTTACGTTTGCAAATCCTATTTTGGAAGTTTCAATCCAACGGCATTATCTTATTTTATTTAACACTTAAATCCCACAGCATTATTATACTTTAAATACCTTTTATAAGAAAATACATAAATGTTTGTAATTATTTAATTGTTATTAGTAATTATTTTCCTTTGTTTCTAACAAAAACCTTATTCGATGGTAGAATTTACATTTAAAAAGGATTTCAGTTTAAATAAATAAATAAATAAAACAACTTAATTAAGAATTTATATTTTTTATGAAGCAAATTCATACGATAATGGATTTATAAACATAATAAAACAAAAACGTATGGGGTGGGTATTGAAACCCCCAAAATATGCTTTGTAAACCAAAAGTTCATTGCCAAGAAACACTTTTAAATGTTGTGTGGTTTATTATTAATTAATTTAATATTAATTCTTGTTAAGCCCTACCAACACTACTTGCAAAATATATTAATGGGATGCTTACTGCTGCGAAACGATACAAGATACGTGGATTTTATAAAGTTTGGTATAAAATTGACACAAATACATTTTTAAAAGCTTTGGTTTACTATTAAAAACGAATAATTTTTCTATAAAAAAAAACTGATAGGTTTTTGATGAGGGTTTAATGTAATAATCATCCCCAAAGCAATGTATATTGAGAAAGAAAATAACTAGAGAGCAACGTTAGTACTATTTAGTTTCTCCAGCAAACACCAAGCAAGCTAGTAGGATTGCGGAAGTTTCGATAAGTATTTTGAAAATTCAAAAGTACGTCTGGTGATGTTGATGCATGAGCTCTACAAGTAATGCTATTAGGACATTCTTGATCACAAACAAAAAATTATCTAATAAGCTTTTAAGATGATTAAATTTTAAAGTTCGAAAATTCTGAAAAGTGTTTAATTTAAACATTAGAAAATTTAAAAATTAGTACAAGTAATTTTAAAACTTAGGCTAGTGCGACATGTTACAGAATTTTGTATAAAATTTATCCACAAAATTCTGCAAAACTTGTATTACAACAATCCAAATTTGAAGAGAAATTATGTCGCTGAGCATACGCAAACAGGTTAACATTACGTTGACATCTATGAGAAAACTGTCAAAATAATCATGACTGTGGATAATGTAGAATTCTAACAAGGTTTCATAATAATTGTTTACTGTTGTTCACATAACCACGAATATTGTTAATTTGTTGGTATTGTTTTTCTGTGTTTTTGGGTATGTTTTTGGTTTTCATAAGTTATATTAAGTGTGAGCAGTGATAGCATTGGCGTGACGGGGTAAGCACGTGATAAAACATTTACCTCTCTGCCCTCTGTGATCATTAATGAACACTAGAAATTGTTTGTGTGCGCTTCGACACAATGCCGATTCTAAACAAAATTCTGCAGACTTTTAGAGCATGAATGTTCAGAATTTTGTAGAAACAGTTTGTACAGAATTATGTGTCGTGTTATACTAGCCGTAAGTTAAAAAACTTGCATCATCATCAACAGTCTTTCACATAACACTACTGCATGCCAGCCTTTTCTCTGTCACGTGTTTTTCCTAAGCACTAAGGTAGAAACACCAAGGAACTACAGCTTAACATTGAATTCAAACAACAGAAATTCCAGAGGTTTTTAACATTAAGATCGCACAATTGCTAACCCGATTGGGAAATTTTTGAGGTGTGTTGCAGGACAAGATTAATATAGACTAATTGGTAATGCTGGAGACTTGAAACCAAACTATAATTTCCGTTTTTTCAGAAAGTGAGCGCCCTACCAACTGAACTACCACCACGCATCAAGAGACTAATAAATACTTATCGATTTAAAATAAAAATCGGTTTTTCACTTACATTAGGTACCATACACCGTATACCAGAAAAATCAGAAGCAATAATAAATTATCCAAATAAATATACATATTTTTCCCATTAAATGTGAATTTTATCTCCGAGATTCCAATAAAAATAATCTTTACACTGAAGAATGGACTAATTTTGTACAAGTCTATGAACTAAACCTATTTTAGTAACATTTACTATAACCAATTCAAAAACTACCATTTCTGTAGTAAAATTAAAGCTAGACATAGTATAAATATTTAGCTAAGGGCTAAGGCATTACCTTGGTTAACTAAAACATTATAAATCAAAAAGTTTCACTTGTAAAGAGATTGTTTTAAATTGCGATTTTCATACTTAAAAATGCTATGTAACAAAAAATATTATTTTTAAACACTACAAAAAGTGTGGTCACATAACTGTGCTAGCATTTAAATAATTTATACAAAAATTCTTTAACATCGACATAAACACATGCCGACCATTCAAATCCATTTACAGGATCGTTTAAAACAAAACGATTGAAAATAAGTCATAAATTCCTACCTTATTCCTTAAACAGTTTGCGAAATCATGCTTCATGTCGGTAACTGACACCCTGTCGTTGGGTCGTTTTGGTCCACTGACTGACGACACGACTGTAGACAAATCAAGAGACACACTCTGACTAAAAATGGGTTCTTCTCCTGACGAGTAGTCCCGCAGTTGAAGAGTGGCTCGCAAATAGGCTTCTATAAGCTGAACCTGTTGTTCTGGCCGATCTGGGTAAAACAATAAACAGGTTACAATTTTAGAGTTTAGTGCATTTTTGTCCCCTACATACTTGTTTGTCTTAAATAATCTAATGAATGTGAATCGACAGGGAAGAAGCCCACGGTAGCTCCATATTCTGGGCACATGTTAGCAATGGTGGCCCTGTCTGCAATTGAAAGTGCTGCTACCCCTGGACCATAAAATTCAACAAATTTTCCTACCACACCAAGTTGACGCAAGTTCTAAAAGTAAAAAGCGTTTTAACATTATACTCTGGTTAACCTTAAAAATTAGTTCCACTAACAGTTAGCATTTTTAGAATAATACACTGTGATTAGTAAATGAATTCTAAATGAATAGCTTGTTCACCTTTGTAACAGTCAGTACAAGATCTGTTGAAGTAACATAAGGTCCAAGAGCTCCATGAAGGTAGTAACCAACAACTTGTGGAAGCAACATGCTAATGGCTTGACCCAGCATAACAGCCTCTGCTTCAATTCCACCGACACCCCAGCCGAGTACTCCTAATCCATTGATCATGGTGGTGTGGGAATCAGTTCCAACCTTCACAAAACAAAATTGTATGGATATCAGTTAATTATGTTCCGTTTACTTCATTGAAACTCATAATTATTAACTTCAAAACTAAATAAAGATATGTACAATTTTTAATTCATTTTCTTTGGTGGGCAAGGATTAAAACAATATTAAAAAAAATATTAACATTATTGGTCAAAGCTTCATGATTTACTCGTACAATGGGATAAAGATACAGAGGGAAAAGGGAGTCAACCGCGAACAAAAAAAAAATGGCACTTAGTGGCAATGTAAAGATAAAACTTTTATTCCGATACTACACAGTAAGTTTATAAAATTCACTAATCGGTTCATAGGGACATTTTTACAGCAAATTATATCTAAAATTGTTGTTATAAACGTATCAAAAAGGTTTACATTAATCTAAACCTTCAACACTAAAAAAATAAAAAAAATATGTCATTATCTAAAATTTATTATTGACATACTTACTAAAAAAAAACTACACTAAGTTACAATCATGAAAAAATGTTTGCAACAAAAACTGACATGTTCAAAGATGTTCCTCACAAATTATTAAATACTAGCATAGGAAAAATAATCCAAAAATGAATTTTAAAAAGTGAGAATAAAAATCGTGTAGAAACCAAATTCGCTAATAATTGTTCTCCGAAGAAACTCTTTTGCAACTAAGGTTTATAAACAATAACCTATTTAATTTAACCTGACATTAGTACTAAAATGAATGTCTGTAAGTGATTTATTAATTCTCATCGATAGTATCAACTTTCAACATAAAATCAAAATGCCCTCTATTAAAAAAAATTCACAACACTCAAAATTAAAAAAAAAAAGTATATAAGTGGCAATTATAAAAAAGGACTCACTTAAACTGAAGTGTTAATAATTTTCCTCCAAATCACAACTAAATAAGAACAGAGATAATGACCAGAAATGTTAAAAAACTGACTAATAATTTCTGTTTGCATGCTTGAAAATATAAAGCAATCAGATTTCTCTTTACAATAAGTGGACGCGACTGCCTCCCTGGACTTTCCCATACTGGAAACTGTTCATATCATCTTTATTCAACAGTAGAGTTATTTTCCTGAAAACGGTTGTTCAAGCGCTATCCTAAAACCTTGCCTCGTAACGAATAGACTTACAAGGCTTGTAAGAAGTCCCGCCAAATATCTGCGGTGCCCCTTAATTTCCTTTTAATATGCAACCAGGCATACTTCATTCTCTACTATATACGTGATATTGTGACTGCAAATTGAGTTTGCTGTGGTTTTATAACAGACAGACATTTTTTAAAAACCACTTTTTTGGATTCCTAGAGGCCCAAAACGGATATTTCCGTTAAAATCGCGATTTCGAAAATTAAGTATTAAATACAAAATTTTGATAAATAATTTATAACTTGTTGTAATACCGGTTAAAGAAATGAATGTAGCGCGACAGTATGGCAATGGTTCTGAACCAAAGTGCGCAGGGCTGTCCGTACCGCTAGGCCGTCGCGCGGTCTAACTAGTACCGATCGCTATTGCTACCGAGGTAAATTTTTCTAAGTCCCTGGAAATTATATTTTGTAGGGCATAAAAAATCGATTTTTTTATTTTCGCGGAAAAAGATTCTTTGGCGCAAACAAATAACAACCGTTAGAATAAAAAAAAATATTTTTCTAAAAAAGAGGGGG
>JABXWE010034309.1:0-12555 GCA_014611495.1 Limonius californicus
ATCTTTGTTCAAAAAGGAACTATTGTTAGGAACAATAAAAAATAAATATGTCGTAGTTTATAAATAAGTACAGTTAAAACTTGCTTTATAGCTTTTCGGGGAAGGCGCGTCACTCTTTGTTGCAGTAAAAATGTTAGCACTTGCCGGAATTACATTTTGCTTCGTAATTCGCATACAAACCTGTAGTACAACGTAAACTACATATTTTGTTTGTTAAGTGGGTATGTCATACCAGTAATTGTATTCATTGTTCGGTTTTGATGGCTTCATTGTCCTTTCTTGCGTGGTCTTTGTCTTTGATATGTATCAATTAAATCAATTTTTGATTGTAAGTATTAATCAAGAACGTCCATCAATTAAATTTCTATAATTTAAATGTTTGCACCCAATGAATGTAATTAGTGGGATTTATATTGATGAAACAAGAAAAAGGAACGACTACACTAAAATGACTACTCGTCATAAATAGTACTGATTAATGTTCACAATATATATATATATATATATATATATATATATAAATAATAAAAATTTAAAAACAAATTTAACGGAGGAAGTTCTGTTCATTTGCTTCTCATTTAGAATGTTATTTGGTGATTCTACTTATTATACTAATATTTACTTTTGAGATACTCAAATTAAGAGAAACTAAATTAACTAAAAATAGTAAAATCAATTTTTACACCACCCTCGCTTTAATATTGTTTTGTAATTTATGCTTCAGGACTGGTATAAAAACTACAATGATTGAAGAGTACTCTAAATATTCAGGAGTAACCTTTTAGATATTTACGTGTGTAGGTTCCACATAAATTACGCTACTAAAAATCGATATATGTAAACACACTTCATAGCTGCAGAAGTCAGTAATAAATATTATGTTATCTGAAATAGGAGAAAAAGGGTTTATTTGTGATTATGTCCTTCTTTACAACTTTCAATATCTGTTTGAGCACACTTACATTTCAGTATGGCGGACAGGATCGAACATATTAGAATTATTTGTATTTTTTTGTATAATATGTAATTGATTTTTAAAAGCAGGTTAATTATTTTTGAGAATAGAAATTGTACCGTTTTTGCATCTTTAGTGTTTAAACTTCGTCACTTCCGGTAGTGAGTATTTCCAATCCCAGCCATTTTTAGTTGATTGTGATTACTCATACAATAACCACAAAATCACAAATAATATAAAACAAATAATTAATTTTTCAACGCTAAATCTAAGAGCATGGTAGGTGTAGATAATAAAACGACGAGCAAAGCCTTTTACTTACTCTTTCTAAAGAACAACACGTTTACCACGTTTACTTGTGGTGAAATTTATTCAACTAGAGATGTCTAATAGTGACTCCTACAGCCTTAAGGGAATTGTGAGGAAGTGCAAAGTACTTTTAAAAATATCACTTTTAGAAGGAAACATACCGTAAATTAGAAAACTTTCCTGGTTTCTGTAATGGTACGTTTTGGACAAAATCTCAACCGGAGTATCTAAAAATTTCTAAATGTGCTATTCACAGACTGTGATTGTTATTATCGACAGTACTCATTTCTTATTATTTACCACCTTTGTACTTTGTTGAAATAAAAATTAAGCAGTTCGATAAATTTGTGGTAATTCTGTTCAGTGAATGAAAAAGTCTTACAGGAAATTCCTGTCAGAATAATATAGCAGCCTAACTGCACAAAATGCAGGTTGGTAATTTGCAACAAATTTAATCTAAATATCACTTGGTTTATCTGAAGTGCTGATTATATCTGAAACAAGATTAATCAGCACTGACTTTTTCAATTAGTCAAGCATACTTGCCACTAATTAAATTTCATAGTGATCAATGTAAAGTGTAGTATGAATATCCGTCGGTGAACTGTTAGGTATTTGCTCGTAGTAGGTATAATAAAATCCTATAAACTGCTATTTACGTTTTCATTTTATGTACAAACAACAAGTCAGAAATCAATTTCTAAATTATGTTAAAATCTTCTTGGTTAACTGTAGTAAGTAGTTCATACGTACAGGAGGAAGTATTTTATGTGTTCAAAATTTACGCACTATAAGTATAAATGGGACCCATCACCTTCAATTAATCCAGAATGTAAGAATGGCAATCTCGACAACGTAAGTTAAAAGAGGAATATTTAAAGAAAAAAAAAAGAAAGAAATAATTTTTAGATCGTAACACATGGCAAAATATCACTTTATTAAATAACGCCAATAATTTCTTTCTTTATGAAACTCTAACTTATGCACCTTGATAATTCAAAAATTAGTTCTTTATTACAGAAAGGTTCTGTCAGGGTTACCTGAACCTTATCCTTTAGAATTGTTTGTATGAAAATAATATTAGATAACATTTCTAAGAAAGGACATCCATGGAAAAAATAGGAGCCGAACATTAGAAATAATATCCTTGACAATATATAAAACTTGTACAATAATAAAATTAAATACGGTATAATATAAATGTAATATAATCAACATTTATTTAAGGCAGTTCTGTTTCCGGAAAGTTTGCACAGATTTTTTTTATCTTTGCTTACTGTTAACACGTTTACAAATAGTTAGAGAACTTATAAGTAATATAAATACCTAATTTACAATCCTTTTAGTAATTATATAAAATAAATGTTGCATGTTTTTTATATAGAAAATATCACTTATTTAAAAAAAAATTTATTTATATGCGTTCTTAAGATATAAACATATAAATATTTAATTTTCTGCATGTGTAATGATTGTAGTTAGTCTACAAATCTTTGTTTTTTGTAAAAAATACAAGCAGACAACTAGAGCAGAGGGGAAGCACATAGATTTAATTCACCTTATTTGTTTCTGGATTGTCTCCCTTACAATTTTGTATTGTGTTATTCTGCGACGGATTTTTCGTATAACAAACGGAAACTCGGATATAAATGAAGAAAACAAACAGTCTCTTAGAAATATCCAGAAAAGAAGCAAAGCCAGAAAGCCATAGAAAGTGAGGCCATGAAAAAGTCAAATAAAAAGAGCCACAGAAAAATTCTTCTGACAAAGCATGGGAAGGTAAGTGGAAAATTACACAAAACAGAGGATACGAATAGGCAGGGCATTATAAAATTAGTAACCAAGTCTTTAAAAATACTTTGAATTTTTACTATGATCCTTTCTTCTTTGGCTTTTCTCGTTTTGTTTGGATTTAGACTTCGGGGAGTGTCAAAGATGTTGACGAATGTTTCACAACAACCAGCGAATGGCCTCTACGCGGATCTTCTTGCAAGTGATGGCGATGAGTAATTGAATCACATTGTGACTGGCGACGAGACTTGGATTTCGTACACAAATGTTGAAACAAAGCAATAACCAATGATAATGTAAAATTCCCACTTCGGGCCGAGTGAGTGTCACCTCTTCCTCCATCTTAGGAATATTTTAGAATCCGCGTCCGTTTTCTCGGCCCCAAAGCGACTGTACAAAATTGGTTTTCGTCACAGGCGGCAGTCTCCTACGACGAAGGTATATAGTATATAAAATCGATTTTTATTTACAGTTGCTGCTACAGAATATTCTACATTTCTTATAAATCTAGACAGCTAAAAGTTTCTTCTGTAGCTGGATATGCTTTTTTAATGGGAGAGTAGTACGTCGGAGTGAATTTATTGAAATGTCGTAAGTATTCAGAAGTTCTCAAGGTTTGTAAATTTTAAAATAAATACCTACCCTAATAGTTATAAATAAATTTAAAATTTTTGAGGGCCACTTTTAAAAATCATCTTCAATGTCAATTGCTATCTGGCAGCCTGCCCTAGGTAAATTCTCTTTGAAGGTTTAACACGTTAAATCTGAAACAAAATGTTCTACTTAATATGTCAACATTGTATTTGTACCATCTCCGTACTACATGGTAAGTATGAAACCAGCTATAGTAATGTTTATTTTATAGACGCTAACAGCTACACTTTCAAAAATAATACTCTATTTGTTACGTCTGAGTTTATAGCATTATCAGACACTCGTGAAACGGTGATTGTTAGAACCTGCACATAAACGTTTTATAGCAAAAGTGCAATATTATTTGCATAATCGTTATTATTTGAGCCTGAAGTGTAACAATCGCGATTCGTTGCAGTTCACGTGGGTGTTTCGAATAGTTTTCTATTCATGTGGTGTAAATAATTTCGTATTAGTGTCAGTTCTGTTTGATGAACGGTGATGAACCTGATGACCAATTTGCATACAGGTGGATACATTGAAATCGTTGCGTAATAATAAATGTTTACACATAACTCCCACGTAACGTTTTTGCTTTGATCACACAAAAAATTAGTGTTCATGCTGGTAAAAGCTAAGTTATGATAAAAATTCGTGTTTTTATTATAGAATTTAAACAAGCTTCGCTACAGTATAAAGATTTTCTAAAGCTTGCGGAAGTAAAGCGAAGTAAAACGTAGGAGTTTATTGAAAATTAAAAGTTTCTCCAACACAATAGAAATCGAACATATTCAATGGAAACTTTCAAAATTAAAAAAATTATATATAGGAACAGTGAAATCGTACCAACATTAGCGATGACCCCGCAGATTTAAGAATGAAAAATTGGTAGGAATTATGAATTCGTGCACAACATTCCTACGTAGTGTTCCATTTGCAAAGCAAAAAATAAGGCCTGTCTAAACATTATTACTTCTGTAAATTTATGGAAATCGGTTCTAATACAAAATCTCATGCAAGTCTTCCGGCACGGTTCAAAGGTCAGCCCAGCAGGTGAAAGAGGTAAAATCCCCGTAGTCTGTCAACAGTTTTTATACCTCACTGACCTCAAAGCGTAAAAAAGTGTGAAAGTATTGTGCTAAATAAACAATTAAGCTATTTAAAGTTACGTTTTTCTTCTATTATAACATAATAATTATTTACGCAAGCTTGCTGAACTGGCGCCTTAAGATTTAATTAAACACATCTTCACACGCAAAGTTTAATAAGGATAAAGAAACTAGAGAGAGGCGGACTACATATTTAAGACTGTTTGGTGCTTAAACATGTAGGGTTCTGTGTCGCAGTTACGATTATTATTATACAGGGTGTCAATTTGAAAACGTACAATGTGTTATATGTCTGAAAGTAGAAGAGGAACATGTATTAAAGTTTCTAGAAAACGTTTCTACAATGCGTAGGGAGAATCATCGTCATTCATAAGGTAAACTTTCCCATTCAATTCCTTAGACTCTAAGTACAAAAAATTTTCAAATTGTAACACCCACTTTGTGACGCCTCGTTGAAAATTCTTATAAAATGCCATTCAATAGTAGCAAACACTTTTTTTGCCGACTCGTTTTAGAAAAATAGAATGGTCTGCAAGATCTCCAGATTTTTACCCTATTAGACTTTTTCCTATGGGATCCCTTCAAATTTGTTGTCTACAAAAGTAAGCTTCAGTTCATCGCACAACCGTGACAAGAAATAGTTCAGGAGTTCCGAGCTATTCCGTAACAAACCTTTCAAAATATTTGGAGAGAATTTGAGAGTATACTTTTCTATTGCCTAAATCAATTTGTACATTCTAAGTAATATTTTGAAATTTGAATTACAATAATTGGTTCAGAACCTTTCGAGTTATATTTTTTTTCCGAAATTAGTGGAAACAAAATGTTTTGTAAGAGCTTTCTAATAACGTGTCATTTGATTTTTTTGTTGGGGCACCTAGAGTCTAAGCGCCCTAAGCGGTTGAACAGAGAGGTTTCATTATGAGTCATCATGATTCCCCCTCTATGTTATAGAGAATTTTCCTAAAAATGTTCTATACCTTTTACTTCCAGCGATATAACACGTTGTACGTTTTCAAATTGACGATATGTGTATACATTTTATTTAATTTCAATAGTAAATTTGTGTTTACTATTTTAACTTTATTATCCATCCATTTGAGGTTTCTACGTCTCAAAAGGGTGATTTTTCAAACGTTAGGAATAAATAAATCAATAACTTAAACATAATCATAACGCTAAGAGTTCTAAATTGTTAGAATATTATTAATATTGGGAAATATAATTACTAATTCTACAAGGAATTTTTAAACACTGTTTTAATAAAAACCATTTTATATCGAAGGAATTTTTTACTGGGTGAACTTGACCGAGGGGTTTTTATATGTAACTGGGTTTTCTACGAAAATTTTTCTCTTTCATTTTCTTTCCCTCTCCCAATCGAGCCTTGATCTCTTGCTTTTCCATTTTTTCCTTCACCTTCGTCAAATACCAACTTCTGCAGCTGATATTACAAGAAAAGGTTAAAGAAAAACTGGGTCTTGGTAGAAGAAGAAATTCATGGTTAAAGAATTTAAGACAGTGGTTTGGGGTGGCAGCCATCGAGCTCTTTAGAATAGTAACAGATAGAATTATGTGGGATAGGCTGATAATCAGCGGCTAATGAAGACATGGTTTGCGTTCTCGGCGATGTTATCTCCCCCTGTCTTCCGCGGTCTAGCTTTCTCCATCTTTCTGTTGGGTGCTCTTTTTGCATTTATTGAGCCGTCCATCTTTATCACATGTTCGGTCCACTATAACCTTTTTATGATTGTTTCGGCTGGAGGTTTTTGCAGATGTTGATGTATTTTATAGGTATACTTTATTCTGCATCCTCTGTTATCGCGTACTGGTCGTAGTGATCAAATTATAAGGGCCAGGGCCGAAAAAACTAGTTTTTAAGTTTGCGTAAAAATGAATCTACAATGTAAAAGTTTTGCATGTGATTATTTTTAATTAATAGTACACTATAAACACACTCATGAATTATATTTGGTTTATGTGGAAATTTCTTATATGAACCTTTGGTTTCTTAATTGTTTGTGGTTTACACCTGTTCTTCAGGGAAATTTTTTAGTTGAGAGACTAATTTAATTATATTTTCATCAAGATTTATTGTCTCAAGTAATATTATCTAAGGAATTATCTATCCGAAACTACCTTATCAACGGTTTTGTTACCGGAAGAACGTTTTTAGAATATTTACTTTTAGAAAACATGCACGATTTAAGGTTTTTTAGAATTTGTTAGAGACATTTTTGTAGATAAGTTTGTTATTTGTAGGTTCTTTTACAAATTATTACTTGCTCAATGCTTTATCCCAACGGTTATAGTATAACACATGCTTTCAAAAATATTTATGTTTTAATTTTTTTTATCGGAAGAAGCTTTTTTAAAAAGGGTTTTACAAAAGTCAAGATTATTTTCTTTAGAGGATTTTATTTTTAAAATTATTTACTTTTTACCTGCTCATATTTTCTAGAAAATTGTTTATATAGAAGTCTTACCCCAAGAAATTTTCAGTTAAATTTCTTTGAGGTTTTTAGTCGAAGCTCATGTTTCTATAACACATTGCATCTTCGACCTTTTTAACAGATTTTTAAGTAGCTTTTATTAAATATTCTTTACACGCGGCTTTCTTCAGTAGAATTCTATTTCCGATGTGTTTCTATCCGACTTTTGTTAGAGAATTTTTTTATAAAATGCTTCAAGATTTGATATTGGCATATTGTCTTAGGATGTTTAAAATGCCATTCAAACATTTTCTATGCGATTGTTTGGTCGGTTTCGTTAAGACATTTTTACCAAAGTATTTTCTTCAATGCAGTTTCGACAGTATTATTTATGGAGATGTTGGTTTAGGGATATTTTTTCAGCGAGTCGTTTTTGGGGGATGTTTTTATCTGAGTTAATGGTTCGAAATTGTAGTAGAATAACTACAGTATTTTGATCACATTGTATACGCTCGAGGATAAAATCTTTGTTATGTTCGTTTCAAATGTGCCGCTTTATATGAATTAATTTCTTAATTTGTTTGCCGCTTCGTAGGAATTAATAACATTATTTTAATTGCAGTCTTATTATGGGTTACCGTTTCGCTATTTGTTTTGTCTTTCGAAGTTTAAGTTATGTTGACAGTTCCCCTTTTGTAGGCTCCAAACTACCGATTCTTGTTTTTCTCGCGCGTGACCTTAGGCACTTCTGAGAATTCACGTGTCCCTTATTCTAGAACATTTCATCACATGTCGAAATATGGTGCAACCTTTTTGGGGGAATGAGGGGTCGTGCTGCGTTTTTCAAGCTGTCAATTTTCGATCTCTGATGACTCCGGTTCTCAGAAAACTCCATCAATCGGGGACCGTAATTACGTTAAGTGCTGCAGGGGCGGCTTTTGGGTTTTTTTTTCGTGGGGTATCCGTTATGTGTGTTTCGTCTCGCTGTTTTACCAAGGGGTATTAAACAGACCATCGGCTACTGCCGGATTTAAAACGAAACATTGGATTCAACCCCGGTAAAGGCAATTCTTGGTGAATAGACCAATCGTCGTTGGGCAGATTAATTTCGAAGCCTCGTCCCTCTGCGGCTATTTTGTTATACCATCGTTCGAAGAGTCCTGTCTTTCGTTCAACGTTAACAGCCTGTTGAAATCAACGTATTCTCCTGCATTTGGAAATCAACCCTCCCGGAATTGTGCCTGCCTCTACCGGAATTCAAGGTAAATACACCCAGTTTTGTGTTGTGATAAAGAAACCTTTTTTTTGCTCGCGTTAACTTGCAGACTTCAAATTTAACTTCATGTAAATCCAACAAAAAAATGACCTTCAGTCGCCATATGTGGTGCTAGTGGTTTATTATAAAACTACCAGATTATATTTTGTTATTTTTGTGAGCCTCAGCGTCACTGGTGTTACGTAGCTGTATGCAAAACGTAAATCCCGTTGCACCAGTGGCGGCGAGTTTTTTTTTCTGAACGTTCAAAAATTAAAATTATGTAATCCAGACATATAGCGTTATCACTTGTCATTTTCTTGTATTGTCATTTTTAACCGTTCAATTATATGTGTGTTTAAAGTTTACTGCCTCTTATTGTGTCTTTTGTACTTGTTTGTGAAAGAATTTTGCAAGCTTTAACTATATAGGAGGAGGCACAATAACGGTAAGTTCCATTCCCGTAAGCTGTTCACTTCTCGGCCTTCCACGAGGACCTACAAACAGCGGGATTTGGAAGGTGGCGCCCATTTATTTTGACTTACCCTGTACACACCTAAAGATTTTCTCCCATAAGCGATTTTCACGAACTCCCTCTACTCCTCTGAGCTAAGCTGTAGACCTTTTTCCATCCATCTGGTTACGGGTCTTCGAAAAAGCTCGATTGACCCGTAACATCTTATCGATGATAGCGGATAAATTACGGCTTTTAATAATATTTGCAAGTGTTAAGTATTTTGTTTACTTACTTACGAATAAATTATAATATCAATAATATCTCCTAACAACAAGATAACGAAGCTAAGAAGAAGTTCTTCCAATATCTTCATTTAAGGCTATAAGGAGATATTTAATTTAGTTCATTATTACAATTTTTTTTTAATTAGCCAGCATCATATCATTGTTGGGCAAGGGCCTCCCCCATAAGGGGGTTGTTACAATTACGTCATTAAAATTAAATTGTAATCGAATACCTTTACGTATAGCGTTAATCATAAGTATAGTGGGTAAATGAAAGGAAATTTTGGTAGCACGTTTTGAGTAATGAAATGTCAAGCTTGTAAATATTTGAAGACGTCTTAAGTATCGCCTTGGGCTACGTTTAGGGGAGTTATAATTTTTTAAAGCCCCTCGAGAGAGTAATGGCTTTGAACCTGCCAGTGATGTAATATGCATTCGTTTGCTGACCTCAACATATTTATGAATTGTCGATACTGACATCAGATTTTCGATTTCTAATAATTTGACTAATGGCGATTAATAAATGAGCATGTCCCGTTTCGACGTTTAAACAGCGAGAATTAATTAAATATGTACAGACATACTCGTGGTGAGTTAAATTTTTATGAAATTTTCTGTTTTTATTTCTAGTCGTGGACTAATTAAAGGTTTTATTTGATACTGTTTTATATTGTATTTCTTTATACCATGTCTTTATGGGCACAGGATCTTTCTTTAATTGGTTTTATAAAATAAAATTGCAATTTTGGCCTGGTTTAATTTAAAAACTGTTCGCCAAAGAGGTGTATTTATTAGTGTTACAATGCATTATTGAAATGTTTTCTATACAATGTATGTTTGATATTAAGGGCTGGGAATGGTTATGCTGCTACAAAGGAGTGCTTACTGCATACATTCTATTTCGTGTTATAACAGTAATACAGTTTTAACAATGGAATTCGTATTATTATAATGGTATGGAAATCTTCAGTTACATATCTTTCGTAATGTCGCAATTTATCAATAAATCAACGAATGCAACTATTTTTATTTACAGTTACAGTGTAGTTTGACAGGCGCATGACTTTTCTCACATTCTCTACTACGTTAATAATTAGTTTTTTTTTAGATTTCCTTGTATACACAATATTTATTGCTTAATTCAGCATCGTAAATATATTAAAGCGTCTAGCAATTGCTTGCAAGTAGGTAAGTAAGAAATTAATCATACCTCGCTGGGGCAATTACAACGGCAGGTTATAATAAAAAAAACCGTACAAGTCTATGATGGGCACAAAAAATAGAAATGTGGGCGCGCGCCCACCCTAAATTATCCATGACGCCCTTGCCATTCTCTTATTGCTATTCTGTAGCATGAATTAATAGTTAATTTGAAAAATAGAGTGATCTTGATTTAAATGGGGTTACCTAATCAATATTTAAAGAAATGAAGCTTTATCTGATACTGGAACACGTGAGAATTGAATTTGAATCAGATTATATTCTGCGGACACAATAGGCTTATTTATGCAATAATTTAGGACTAACTGAACAGTAAATTCGAGATTAACTTTCGTTTACGTGGGAGGAATGATTTTTTTTCACTTCGTGGGTTACTCTTTATTATTGCCTTTTCGATTAAGACCTGTCAACGTGTGATGCATTAGGAGTAGCGTTTTTTAAAACAAATTTCGTCGAATCACGCGTGCGTGTCGGATTAAGTCCTTAAATTTATTCTATATAGAAGCACTCCAGCATGTTTTAACTTAACATAAATTCGGTTGCACTAAATAAACAACAAAGAAAAGTGAATGACACACGGAGTGAAGAAACAAGTTATGGGATCAACTCGATTAAGTTCCGTTCACAGATCCTGATTTCTTGATATGGACAAGCTTTCGGTTTAGTATCAAGAAGTTCGCGTCTAAATAACATACACGGGAGATTTACACACGGGCACTAGAAAGCTAAATATTGGAGAATAATGGGGATTTTTTAATCGAATTCGTGGTTATTGGCAATAATTCGTCTTTGGCAATTACACTGCACATGGGCAAAAAGAGCCGCACGTAATCATGTCTCTATTCGCATTTTGAAAAACCTACCACGCTTTTGGTTCTTGCTTGAGTAAGTTTCTTTCGCGGTTGCCTGTCAATCAATCATGTTTTGGCCTTACAATGCATAAACGAGGTATCGATGGCACCGCAGCTAATTAATAACGCATCGACAACAGCAATTAATATTGTATGTTAGGAATGCCAACGGCTATGCCCGTCAAACGACAAATAGACACGAAATCAAATTACCACGAGATCGTTTAACATTTTTTATATAATGATTTTAATAAACATAAAATTATAATAAGATTGCATATGATTACACCACGTTCATGTACAAGTAAATTAAACAAGACTGACCTTAGGACCTCTTAGATTCTTCTAGAAAATTAATTTAATATTGACACAATATTAAAATTCTTATTTTTCATTACCTTAATCATTTTGATGGTTTAGATTTGCATGAGATTAAAGTTGCCTTAAGATTATTGACATTACCTTTGAACTGTGAGAAACCAGTTAAAAGTTGGCCTTAAATGTACGTTTTTCGATTTTTAGTGACAATTTTAGTATCTATTGTAGGAAAGAAGTTTTAAATATTTTTAGGGATATTCGATTTTCGTGAGAAGTCAATTTACACTTGAAATTTAGGGTGTCCAAAAAGGATAATGTAAAAAGGTATCTATATACTAACTCCAGCTGTTACAGCTCTTGCGTTTCCCCACATTTTTTCTAATAGAAAGCAGACCTGAATACGTCAATTATAAATGGATATACATATTTGTATGTAATGGACCAGTTGGGTTTCAAATTTAAGCAAGAATCCACAGTTTAAAATATATGGCTGGCATATTATAGCTTGGTCCAGACATTATTCCACCAACTTCTGTAAAAGATATAGTTCTGGCAAGATCTTATTCGAAAAAATAATCATTATGTCATTACTTCAAAATTACATTTATTGATAAAGTACTTAACTTAAATCTTAACACAGCTCATATTAATGATGACAAGAATAAATTCATTAACAGTATGATAATGTGGGGAACACTGTGCTTATAAAAATACTAAACTATAACAAACATCCACAAATATTAGACACCTTCATAATTAGAAGAAGGTTATTCTTTGTAAAACTATTGACTGTAACAGCGATTTTTAAGAACCCGGAAGTTTGTAAAAGTTGTTAACTTTCTCATCCTATTTATAAATGTATATAAATATATTAAAATCACCATCATCGTAATTCTATATCAATTCCATAAAAATACGATTTAACTTACATTATTATTTA
>JABXWE010034310.1:0-26611 GCA_014611495.1 Limonius californicus
ACTCTATCAGAAATTTTGAATTTCTACATAACAAGTATCTCAAAGTAGATAAAATAGTATATTATACTCGTTTCATAACGGGCATTGTAGCACTTGTTCCATTGGAGCACTCCTCGCTACGCTCGTCGTGCCCCAAACCCACGCGTGCTACAATAAGCGGAATAAGCCCGTTATGAAACTCGTATAATAATATACTAATATGTATACAATTAGAACATCATTTATACCATATAATAAACTTAAAAAAATAGCTGTTAACCCTAATAACGACAACACTCGGTTTTAATCTATTCGCATTATCACTAGTGTCCTGTGCAATTGTTTCAGATGGCAAACCATCTTACTAAGAAGTTAATTATTTATCAACAAATTTCTCACGAAATATTTAGCGGTCACAAAGTTCAAGAAGTTCCCTTTCACGACTTTTTATGTTCACAAAATAATGCACATATTTATTTACTGACACTGGAAAGCAAACAGTATGGCTAATAATACGCAAACAGAAAGTGCTGTCAAAACGAAGCGTTATGCCAACCTGTTCAAGCCTAGTAACTTTTTTTGGAAAATTTATATTTTCAGTATCATTTTAATACTTCCAGTTTCCTCTTTCTAATGTGTACATTAAGAAAATTAAGGCTAGCTTCACCGTAACCGCATCTTTCAGGTGCCGACCTTGTAAGTAACATTATAAATAAAACAATACAAATTGAATGTTAATTAATTGCTTTATCAACCTATATACTAAATTTGCAAAAAAAAGCACGAATACAACGCAGCATCGCAATATCTGAACTTTATTTCACAAAACCTCGACATTTCCAAATTGGAGTTGAGGCGGTTTGGAGACAGGAATACAAAAATGCAGTTTATTTTACGTTTACAACAGATTTATAACTTTTCAGTCTGAAAAATAACTTAAAAGTGAGACCTACTTGACCCAAATCAAACTCACATAGTTGACAATAATTTTACCTACCCATGCATAAATGGTGTTGATCGTCATCATATACTCATTCGTAAACGTTTTATTAACGTTTAACTGCAATTTCCACGCTCCAGTTATGCGCGAAAGTCTTTGTGACAAGGTGTAAAAACAAATATAATGACAGTTTCTTCTAGGTTGACCGGGAGGCACAAATTGCATACTAGCGAGCGTTTCTTATCAATAAAACATTTTTATGGGTACTATAAACTATCCATTAAGCAACGATTAGACATTAGCATGTACGTTGTATTTTTACGCAAGAGAAATTAAATCAAATTTATTATAAATGCAATCTGCTTATTATTCAGGTAGTTTTCGCTATCAAAATCACTACCAGTTTTTATAGCAATAAATTTCCATTTTGTGGTCAAACCCACATAAACTGGGAGAATTAATTAATATGCGAGAGAATGCGCTCTGGCAATTAGTTGTGATTCGAAAGTAATTCGCGGGTTAACTATTTTAGAGTTAATAGTTGAACAGCATAAATTGTCAAAATACGATTTTAATAAGAAAATTTTAAAATATCAAGCCTTAGAATTGATAACGTAATATATCTGAACCTGAAACGTTTAACGGCTATGGTATCGAAAGAACAAAGCAAAGGAACATAAACGTATGGTACCGCTTTGAAGATCTTAACGCAAGCAGAAGCTCGACTGGTACATATACGAATGAATGAATAACACTTCACTTTCAAAATAACTTACAATTTTTATGACATTCACACTACCGTATCCCACCAAGAACCGCTTCCGCATTACTTTTGGTGGGAGGGTGTCGGCGTCCTTTACTTACTAACCATTCGTGCAACATGCACCCTAAACTTAACTAAGGGAAATACGGTCGCCTCAGCCGCATTTCACTGTGCTCTCGACTAACAGCGCTTGTTCGCACTGCTCCATCTAGGTCCCCAAACTGACTTACATTAGTTGTAACATAATATTTTATCGTGTAAAGAAAGCATCTACAATGAACAGTTTACATGTTTGATTAAATTTCAATTGCAAATTAACCTTGTTAATCTCCATTTGTCGTTGTCTGCCCATTGTCTTGATAATTAGGAAATGCGTTTTTTTTTCTATGGTTTATGTAATACCAGATCTAATTACTTTTTACTTTTACGATTTCTTTGGTACGAAATGTCGATATCCAATTTCAAGAATTAAACCAAAACTTGGCAAAACAAAATTAAATCCAATTTGACATTACAGGTGTTGGATTTTGTCATCTAGTCAATAGCGTTTTGCAAAATATATGGCTCATTATTTAATGTTTTGTAATTTACTGCACAATTTGCAAATTATCAATACAAACGGATTTCTATAAATAAAATCAAACAAAATTCAAAAGTCAAAATCGTCAAGAAGAGGCTATAACTATATTTCTACTAATTAAGAGATGTGGAATGGAAGTTAAACGCATTTTTGATGATAGTTCTTGCAGTTTCCAAACAGCAGTATTCAGGGCATTTTATTTCAAATCGGATATTTTTTGCCGAACGAAGTCCTTTGTAGCTTCAAAATTAAGGCGGCACTGAATAATTTAAAAACCAAATCACTACTTGGAAATGCAGGACAGTAAACTGAAAATTATTAAAAATACTTCAAGCTTCGTCATCAAAATCGTACGTTTAAATAAAATAAATAATCAATAATTTTAGAACCACCGTATTTTTATATTGTTTTATAATGTTTGTATACAATAAAATTCTAAAGCTTAAAAGCTATAAATGACGTAAAATCTATGGCATATGGAATGGATTTTGAGTAAGGGGCATTAAAGTCGAAATATCCAAAAATATCCATAGCAGTTCAAACATCTCAATTAAAATATATGAAATTCTAAGCATTTTGGACCTTTTTCGAATCACTAAATCGTAAAACCATGATACTTTCAATAATTATTATAGTTGTTCTGTTCTCAAATATTTTTAACTTTGTTATACTTACTTTATTACTGTGGAACTATTAAATATCTTTATGTAAATTGGATTACTAATATTTGAGTAAAGGGCTACCGAGTACTAAATAGTATCTTTTCTTTGCCGCAAATAGAGTTAATAAATGTCAAAATTTAATAAAAAAAAAATTACGAAATACCAAATCTTAATTACCGATTCTTAAACTTTAATAATTTTTAACCTCAAGTTGGCATTCGCCTTTTCATTTCCAAAGCCTACCACAGTTCTCCTTTTTTATCTCAAAAAATTTCTGGTTCCTAGATGGAATGGAGTTGTGATGAGTATTCAACCCCCTTGAGCAACACTACATTATGCGGCGATTCAATTGCGAAAATATGAAGAACTAGCATTTCTCTATTCCATATGAGGTCGTTGCCATAGTTCCTTGCTTTTCTTGTGTTAAGTGTTCATGGAAACTTGTAACTGGCTAGTTTATATTATCAATATCATAAAATTCAAAGCCATCACAATCACATTTTAAAATCATAGATACGGGCAGTGAAACTGTATGCACCAAAACAGGAGGACAACGGAGGACTGTACGTTAATCTAAAGAGCCCTTTAAAGTTAGAAAAATGAACTAAAGAAGAGTTGAAATCAAAGACGTGTTGCCCTATTTAGCAATTATTACTTTTTACTTGGATTTAGAAGCTCCAACGATGAAAAGAACTTGCAGTTCAAATTCTGCTATTTTTTTAAGGGAAATATCTAGGGCAACCCCTACTTCGGTTATATTACTGAGAAAGAATTGATACTACCGAAAAAATTCCAATGCATTCAGCTGGCAAACACGCCCTTTAAAACAATTGCGGTCTACTTGAAAGAGTACTTTTTTTGCCTTTTATATCTATGTACAAACAACAGCAACATTTAGTTTGATGTTATGCCCCCCGCTCCCTCACCTCAATAAATCTATTGTAACGCAATATTTACCGTCTGAATACGTCACAAAAATAATTCAATAATTAAATTCGTAATGTTTTCGAATTCACTGATGTAAAAAAGTTTCATATCATGGAGTTACAATTACTGTAAGAATCTTACACGAAACATTCTCTAGAAATACAGATAGTGCTTGTCCAATAGTAAATTTAGAAACGGAAAGAACTATTCTTCGTATTTATATACTATAAATTATTACGTAAAAACAATATTATTATAAACAATCTTAACACTTTTTATAATTTTTCTGCTCCCTGGTGCGCATTTCAACGTAATATTTCATTTTCAAAAATAATACACATGGACCCGTATTTACATAATTAGGGAAACAGCATCTTTTACATAGGTCTTCTACTGCAAAAATTCCAATAATGGCGAATTTAGGATCTTAATTTAGTGAATGACGTAAAGCAAATAAACTGCTCGCATTATATTACACCGAGTTGGTCGTATGTTATAATTACATGTTTATAACAGTATAAACTGCAAGGAAAATGTTGACCTACGAGGGTAGTTTGAAATGTTCGCGGCCTGATAATGAAATACTGTATTTTACTGTTTGAAATTATTTTTATTTCTCAATATAGTCTCCCTGAACTTCAATAAACTTAGTCCAGCGATGCTCTAGCGCCTTTATCCCATCCCGGAAGTCAGATTCTTCGAGGTCTTCAAAATAACTGTCTGCTGTTGTTTTCAGCTCATCATCTGACGAAAATCGCTTGCCGCCCAGGAAACTTTGCAGCTGCGGGAAGAGGTGGAAGTCGGACGGAGTTAAATCCGGAGAATAAGGCGAATGGGGCAACAAATCGAACTTCAATTCGACGATTTTTGCCGTAGAAATGACACTTGTATGCGGACGCGCATTATCATGATGAAGAATGATTTGTTTCTTTGACAATCCCGGTCTATTGGTACGAATATTTTGGTTCAGTTGATCTAAAAGATTAGCATAGTACTCTCCTGTTATCGTTTGACCCTTGGGAAGATCAATCAGTAGTATGCCCTTAGGACCCCACAAAATGGGAGTCATAACTTTTCCTGCCGATAGAATTGACTTTGTCCTTTCGGAGGTGAAGAACCGCTGTGCTTCCATTGTTTTGACTGCTATTTTGTTTCGCGGGTGAAGTGGTGGACCCAAGTTTCATCAGTCGTTACAAATTTCCGAATAAAATCAACCGTATCCTTCTTGAAACCTTCTAAACACTCTTGAGCAATTTGCATTGTGCGCTTGTGATCAATCGTTAACAAACGCGGCACCGATCTTTCAGACAGTTTTCTCATCCCTAATTCTTCGGTTAAAATACGAAATGAGCGTTCATTTAAAATGCCCATAGCAGTAGAAATTTCAGCCACCTTTAATCGGCGGTCCTTCAAAACTATATCGTGCATTTTATTGATGATTTCCAGTGTCGTGGCAGTTTTTGGTCGTCGCTGCGGGGGTCATCTTCTAAGTTTGTACGACCACGTTTAAATTCTGTAGCCCAATTTTTTACTGTTGCAAATGAAGGTGCAGTATCACCTAACACACTTTTCATCTCGTAACAATTTCCGTAGGTGTTAAACCTCTTTTAAACACAAACTTTATCACGGCACGATGTTCAATTTTGTCCATTTTTAAAAATACACACCGGTTCGTTTATTAAACCCGCTGTTGACGACAATCAACTTGGCAGATCGATTTGACATTTGACAGTTATACATAAATAGAGCCCAGCATTACAACGAACCAAAACTTTTAGACTGCGCAAAGCCATCTGTATGTCAGGCTGCGAACATTTCAAATTGGCCTCGTATATGCAGCAATGCACATCGAATTAATTCTACAGCAACTTCTTTAGAAGTGTTGAAATTTCTTGTTATTTTCACTCCTTTGAAGTAGTAGACTTATTAAACCGGGAACATTCTGACTATGATACTTGTGATAAAATACGAATAAACGTTGCGAATTTTATATTAAAGGTTCAAAAAATGGACATATAAAGATTTGTTAACAAGGAACGACTGTTTAAAAGATTTAAAATCTGGGTGTCCGCGGACTATTTTACATAGATTGGAACAAAGATAGGCTAATTATTTTTCAATATAAAAATCATCTCAACGTATTGTCAGAATGTGAATTCTGCAGAAATAGTTGAGAACTTCTAGACTCTAGACTCTAGAGTATAGAATGTTGTAAAAACTTGGGCTGATAGAAAACCTAAATCTGTACTTCTTTCAAAGGTCCAAGCAATTTCATTGCTTGATATCTTTGAGGTAATTGAAGGGTTTTATGTGCACGTGCCAAAATGGGCGCTCGAAGCAAAATTATAGATTCTACAAACCCTCCAGCTTCGCAGCCATTGAAATGTATTTATATAGGAAGACTTACTTATAAGTTGACTTGTATTTACTATGTTTCAATATACTGTGAAATTCAAAATTCAATTCAGCTTCGCAGACGCACATATATCGGTTTTATTTTAGAACTTGTTGTTGTCTTTCGCCTAGAAAATTCATGAGTAATTTTTAGTTTGAAAATAAGCATTAATGTTGAATCATGTGTTGTAATATTATGCCTTCCGTTGAAATCATTTGCTTTAGATTTAGGTTAAGTATAGTACGCCTTTTTACTTATGTATTTGAGTTGTGTTTATAAAAAATAACAGAATTATGTTAGGGTCGACCTTACGGGGGGCGAATAAAAACTACTTAATTTTCAAATTTTAAATACGGTTGCAACGCTTCTGCATTACATGTATGTAGTTCCTGGGTAAACAAACAGCGGATGTGATCAGACTCACTGGCGGCGACAGGCAGGTGACATGTAACAGATAATAAATCACAGACTTACTGATCTGTCAATAAATGTTGGGCTGTTGTACTCACCGGGGGTCCTCCAGCCCCCTGCCCCTGGATTGGAACTCGAACCGGATACGGATGTTCATCTGCCGGCTAACTGCTGTGGCCGCTGTCATTCGTAGTCGTACAGTAATAGCCATTTGTAGGCGTACATTAAGTGCCATTTGTAGGCGTACAGTGCCATTTATAGGCGTACAGTAAGTGCCATTTGTAGGCGTACAGTAAGTGCCATTTGTAGGCGTACAGTAAGTGCCATTTGTAGGCGTACATTAAGTGCCATTTGTAGGCGTACAGCAAGTGCCATTTGTAGGCGTACATTACGTACCATTTGTAGGCGTACAGTAATTACGATCATCATGCATATCTTCTGGTGCACTAATCCTCCAGAGGGATTCAGACCATGGACTAATTCCATGGCCCTTCTCTGTTAGTCACAGGAGTCACGGGGGGGCAGTCACCCCCTCAATCCCCACATGCGAAGGGGAGAGTATCATTCATGTCCACACCCCCGCGTAAAAATCAGTCGATGCCCTCCTGGCATAAATAATAATAACTCGACGCAGGCACATTTACGATGCACCTCTGCCGACTGATTACCTCCCGAATGATTGCTAGGGGAATAATGATTAATCATGCCACACACATTATCTACTCATATAGCTACTTATATTCACTACGCTACTGTTTCCGGCTACTTACTACTTACATAGACACACCAATCTTGTATCACAAGGATAATAGCATCCAATGCTTGTGAATCACATACATTAAGTAGATAATACGTAACCCTTTGGGTAAACACATATAACACCTCAAGGACGCCACTGCTTATGTTAGCTGATATCGCAATTGCAGCTCATCTTTATATATAAACACATAGGTGGTCACCCTAATAGCACACCTTGCCTCTGCTTAGAGGATAAACGCATCGCAATCAGTTAGTACCTAGTCTAGCCAAAAGTTCTGTCACAAATTTTGTAATGTCTTCATATTTCTTAAAAATGATAAAATCAAGTTGCCGTGGCATGTTTGTTTACTTTTGTTATGTAGCTGTCAAACCGAGTTCAATGTATACCAGTAGTGTTTTTGTTCAAGATGGAATCATCAAAAATACAAATCCGTGTTACTATTATTTCTATGTATCGTGCAGGCCACTCAGCAAGTGCAATTTTCAAAGCCTTAAAACAACTGGATGTAAGTCGGCGCTTTGTGTATCGCACTATAGAACGGTTTGAGAAGACTCAAAGTGTACAAGATAGGCCTCGATCGAGGCGTCCAAGAACTGCGAGGACCATGAACCGCATTAAAGCTGTTCGTGCACGAATTCGAAGAAATCTTCTTCGCAGACAAAGTTTGATGGCGAAAGAAATGGGCATGAGCTCCAGATCCATGTCGCGACTGATCAGGGAAGACCTTGGTATGAGGGCTTATCGCAGAAGTACTGGACACTTGTTAAAGTCTCGGCTTAAGGAAATAAGAAAAATCAGAAGCAAGTCACTCCTTCAGAGGTACGCCGAAAATCGTTATCGCTCAATCCTGTTTACGGACGAGAAAATCTTTACCATTGAGGAAAAATTTAACCGTCAAAATGACAAAGTGTATGCCAAAAGCTCTAAAGAAGCTGCTGCTGCAGTAGGCAAGGTTCAGCGTGGTCATCATCCAGCAAGTTTGATGATTTGGTGGGGAGTGAGTTGGCAAGGTGTGACGAAGCTTCATTTTTGCAAGCAAGGTGTCAAAACCAGTGCCAAAGTGTATCAAACAGAAGTTCTTGATAAGGTGGTTTTGCCCCTTAATAAGACTTTATTTTATAACAAACACTGGGTATTCCAGCAAGATTCAGCACCAGCCCACAAAGCAAGAACATCACAATTGTGGCTTTCAGAGAATGTACCGGAGTTTATTAAGAGTGAAGATTGGCCCTCTGGAAGCCCAGATTTAAATCCTTTGGATTATAAACTTTGGGCCGAACTGGAGGCAATGGTTTGCAGAAAACGACATGCATCAATTGAATCCTTGCAACGCAGTTTGTGCAAAGCTGTTGAGAATTTTCCTATAGAAAAGGTGCGTGCCGCTATAGATGAATGGCCGGGTAGATTAAAGAGCTGCATCTGCGCTAATGGTGGACATTTTGAATCCTAAATTTTTGTGATTTATAGTAATAACCTGTTCTAATTAATAAATTATTAAACCTCAAATTCCTGTTCAATATAGTAGATCTATACAGCATTTACCTTGTGACAGAACTTTTGGCTAGACTAGGTATGTTCGCAAACGCTATTAATTAGTGATTAAGCCAAAGACATGCACGCTTAGCGCAGCTAGCTACCCCACTGCCTATTTCAGACTGCCGTCTTTGCCCTTCTTAAGGCTTGTATTTAGTGGAAAACTTTATGCTTTGTAACCAACTACGAAATATTTAAAAACGCCTGTTGATATGCAACTTGCTTAACAGTACACATTCGTAAAAACGGAATTTCACTAAATGTTAGTCAGCAGCTTAAAGGATTAGAACCAAAGAAAAGACCTTCGGTGAAACTGATTATACCTGTAGATAACGCACCTGCACATTGAGTTACATTAATGAATGTTAGTTTTCGAATAACCAAAGTATGAGTGACATGTATATTTACTTGTATAGTACAATGCTGCAGATTTCAAATAAATTACCTATCTTACAAGTCAATTTTACAATTAAAGAAAAACCATGACTACTATTTCCAAATACAGGGTCAGTTAAATATATGCAAAAAAAATAAGTGTTATTTTGTCGTGTGGTCACCAATAGGAATGTGTATTGAAGTTATTTATAGAAATTCAATCTTTTGGGAAGCTAAAATGGTACCTAAATTGCAGAAATTTTATATGTCGGCATTATTACCAGAACTCGTGGATCCAAGAAGAAAACGTAACCTGCCAATTAGAGAAACGTTTTTAAACGCAGATTAAATACAATAGCATAGAATTAGTTTTGCGTCTCCTTGTTTTATATATTTTGTACAAAAGATTTGTTGATGTATTACTAAAGTGTACCTACTATATAGTATTCAAATTGTACGTTAACGAACGCATTCTCTTTTACCGGCAGAACCAGTTGTACGTATATATATATTAAAGTTTATACATTAAAATTTTATTAATTAATTATATATTTTTTGTATTTGCGTAATAACCTGCACTAACAGTTTTATATTCTGGTATTACAAGTTTACGAAATCTGAAAAATTCATAATGGTTTACTTTAAATTGTAGTTAAAAATTTGTATTTTAAAATTGTACACAAAAAATAGTCAAATTCTAATAAAAGTATTGAAACTTTGCATTTTTAGTGACTATCTGATCATTTTAGAAGTTGCTAGACAAACAATGCAGATAATACAATAACACAAATAAACAAGTGAAAGTGGCCGCAAATAATCTCCACAGGTACTTAACTTAATCCTTATCCTACTGTTCACCACTGGCATAACATTCAACATTCCTTGTGTAATGTTGGGTTGCCTATTCTTCGAAATTTTTCTTGAATAAATACGTAGCTGGTTATCACTTTTTTTTGGAATTGTGGTCTACTGTTAAAAATCTTCAAATTTTTCGATAGTGGAGGTGGTACCAAACAAAGGTTCAAAGTTCCGGACATGGCCAAAATTACAAAATTTTTATTAGTAAGCCTTATTTTTTAAATATTAGTTTTATACTAAACTAATAATTTTTCAAAGTCTATTGACTTTTTTTAAAATTTGGTCCTGTACAGAACTTCATATGTACTTTATGGACATTTTAAGTGATCAATATTCCCTCCACTTGCAATACAAAGTTTTAAATCTGTTAACAAAATTTTCTTCGTTACTGAAGAAATACTGAGCACTACAAGTTACTAAATACCAGCCTTAAGGTTCGACCGCCTCATGTTTTTCATGCACGACCTTTCCTTCGAACCCTTATATTTATTTTCAGCTGTTATAGATTTAAGTAATATTCATAGCAGGCAAAAACCATTGCCTAACATTTACTTCAATTGTGTTACTCTACTTGGTTGATTTATAAACGACTCAGCGTTACTAATGAAAATTAATATTTTTATGAATACATGCGACGCCACAACAGACAACTTACGCAAACTACTCCACATTCAATATGTCAAAGTTTCAAAGCTTTTTATATTGTAAGTACTTCAAGCATGAATTAATTCGTAACATATTCCGATTTATCAGTTGTAATACTTATTTTTTATAAGTTAGATTTGTATGCTCCCCTGCCGACGTCAAATAAAATAAAGTTACACCTAATTGTAATAAATAAACAACAGGGGTGGCTCCAACAATATATAACAGGCGCATGTATAAGATTTTGGAAGAGGTATCGAATTTTAATCTAACCTAACCCTGAATGCACAAATACTGCCTACCTAGTTAAATACTAGAAGTATTAACCTAGTAAATTAGAAATTAATTAATACTTAAAGCTTTTTGGTCAGGCATATAGTATTTGCCTAGTGAAGTTATTTTCCTGAAATAACTATTTGCCTGCGACATATCGGTAAGTATTACATATTACACACTACCGTCGTGTCGATACAGAGTAAAGTACCCGTACGTACTAATATATCGATTTTAATCATTATGTTCTTTCGTTATCGACAACATTAACTAATTCCAAAATTAAACACTTATTTAAATAACTACCTACTATGTGTCAACAAAATTTTCGATAGGTATTGGTAGTAAACAAAATGTATGTATTTAGTAAAGATTTATCAATTATTATGATTATTTAATAGTTATCAATGTATAGTTCAGTTTCTACAATTATTTATTGCTACACAACTAATTATATTTATTTCTGAATGTATATCACATCTGTAGGAATTACGATTTATACGCATAAGTTTTTAAAGTGTCTCACACCTGGCAAAATGGGCATTCGAATTGCTTGATAAACCTTGATGGATTCTACTTGTAGAGGTGTGAATAAATATAATAAAGTTATACGAATAGACGTAAATATTTTGTGTTAAGTAATAAAAAATGTCTGTAGTACCTAATTAAACCATACTATGTAATAATTGTAGTAAATGTTATAAACTGAGACAGATTTTATTTTCCGCTTCCATCCGTTATCAAAAATGTTGTTGATCATACTGTACATACGGAAGAACACTTAATACAGTTTCAAATAAAAAAAATATCACGAAATAATATCACGCTATAGGAACAGGAAAACGCCCGCATCACCATTGGCAGTAGAATCACGCAAGTTTGTTACATCGATTAAACCGCCTTAGTGCACGTTTTTTTTTGCAAAAGAGCTACAAATTAAACCATCTCCCGCCTGCAGACACATTTCCTCTTAGAAGTGACATCACGTAAATACACAAAACGTATCGCTTCTAGCTTTCACAAATGAAGAGACCTGAGCATCCCGCGGCCTTCGCAAGGCAACCAGGTAAAATTATTGCAAGTCTATTATCTTTGACATTGCTCGATATGAGCAGTCTTTTGACAGTGGGGGTCCCCACGGCAGGGCGACTTTCCAAGAGCTCACTTTCCATGGCTTACCTTGTCAGTAAGCGCCGTCGATGCCAATTTGCAAGACGTTTGCAGCAAAATGTCTACCATGTAGATGTAGTACCGTGAGTGCCATTCATAACCAGCGCAGATTATAGGCTAGTCACACTTTATCTGGTGGTTGACTAGTGCCGAAACGTCAGAAGTGCGCAGTTTCGGAATGCAATTAAAAAAGAATCACATTATAATTCAAAGCAATTTCTGTTATAAGTGACTATAAATAAAAGAACCTGACTTTAACATTAGTGCGTTTCTAACATATAATAATGATCATCCTCAGGACGCGAAACTCCAGATGGTCGACAGCTTTAAGTAGCGGGCTATTAGTTACCTGTTGCATGATTTTAGGTGAGTGTTTGATCCGCACTTAATGTTATTAATTTGGTAGTCAGCAAACAGGTCTTCGATAACCTCAAAATCATTGTTTTTATTTAAAAAACAAGAAGATGTCATTGAAGGGTGCAGAATGGAAAACATATCTTCTATCAAAGATTTTTTTTTATATATTCGGCGACACACATTGTTCCTAAGGTCATCACTTAATCTGAAGGTTAATTTTGGGAGCACCAGGCAGGTCCAAATTCTTATAAATTATTAAACAAAGAGCAGTTCTTATAAAAGTGACAGGGATCTAATTTGCGGTGTTTGATCTTGAGTCTCTAAAAAAGTGACAGTAATTTACTACAAACATACTACAGCGAAGGTCTGCGGCGTTTTTGGTGTGACAAAAAACAGCATTCGAGTCTTCTCAACCTTTGCAAATTTAAATTAATTTATCTTAAACTACATCATATATATATCATTCTTTAGTACCAATTCAAGCAATGTAAATCTGTAAAATCAAAATAGTATAAAAATGTATATATTGAGATGCAGATTACGATAACTCTTTGGGGGACATTTTTCGGTAATCGATAGATAATAGCAATTCACCCCCAACCTTCAGACAACTCCACTCGAAAATAGCGTCCTACCCCTTACGTTACTTTAACTAAAGCCCTTAAAAAATGTACACTTGTGGCACAAAAAAATTATAATCCATTGTTTTGTTTTTGGTTAATTAAATGAAAATGAAAAAAAATTTTACAGTGTTAAAAGTAGGAGAATCACCACGGATTTCAACCGGTTTGCTTTAAGGTTAAAAAATTATCAAATAATGATAAAGGAATGCATCCAATTATCTTATTAACATAAGTTACAAAATCCATTGAAACCGAATTTTTCCGGTCGTTAACAGCCTTCACGTCTCACTGCTGGGCACTGGGACTTTTCTCTCCCACGTGCTTCTCCTTAGCTGTAAGGTAAAAGCAGGGAAGACTTAATAATTAAGTTATTATAAATACAGCTTGTAATTTTTTAGAATAGAAATTTATTTTTGATAAATAACCCTTGAAAGAATTATTTGACTTTAATTTTATTTACGCCAGACGAGTACGTTTATGGATACTCATTTGATACATCGGGGGTAAGATGGTATCGAGCTTTTAAAGTTGGGGTGACTTGACACTTAAAACGTCCCATCATCATCTTCCTATCTGTTGTGCAGCTTTTAATATTTTTAGTAAACTCTAGGACGTTTCAATCACAATGTAATCCGCCCTTTGCTATACGAACCGCTTATCGGTGATAAATTAATCTAAATACTATTTAAAAGTTAGCTGGGCATCCTTTGTCTGGATCTACTTCATTTAAGCAAACATACACTGCCGTGCAGGCGCTTACATTTAGCAACGTGTGATAAGGTTTGCATAGTTCATGAAAATCAGTACTACACCCTCGCCGTGAGACGCTATATAACTATACAGGGTGTATCAGAAATAGGTATAAATATTTAAACCAGTAATAGATTGGCTCATGTAGAATTCAATGGTATTATTCATTTTTCAAAAATCATGTTATTTTTTTAATTAAAAAATAAAATAAATTGTTGTTTGAGAACTGCTGATGATACCTAGAATGCATTTAACCTGTAGAAGGTTATTACCTAATTGTAAAGTAAATCCAAAGTGGCAAACACTTAAAAACTTGTCTGGCTTGTGATAGCAACAACAGACTGAATAGAAATTACTGATCTACCTAATAGTAATGTTCTTGAAAAAACAGAGAAATATTAACATTTGTTATTTACTAAGGCATTTAGAAATTGATATACAGGGAATTTTTCTTTTTAGTATACATAGCCTATGTATACTTTTAAAAGAAACGCGTCAATTTCGCCTATTGTATAGGCAACCAACTATACAGACAACTCAAGCATGCTGTGACCACAGCAATCAAATTAATTCAATGCTAAAGAATAAAATTAATCTTTATTTCGTGTCAAACAATTGTTAGAAAATTTAAATCAGAGGGATGCGTAATAAATTCCCATAAAATAAAAATTGAAAGTAATCACGTTTTAACCGAAGGAATGAAATGAAATATTTTATGCTACGTTGAATAATAATAACTAAAAAAAGGTTGCCATCGCCGGGAATTGTACTCGGATCAACTGATTGGAAGACAGCTATGCTGGCCATTACACCACTTTGCCGCTGATGTATGTGTTTTCTACAAAAGAAATATAATGTGCACGGACCTTACGGAACCATCCTGTCGATTTTTATATTTAATAAATAGGTCATCATCTGCGTCCTATATACCTACAAGGTGAAATACTTATTTAATATAAACACTGCATCAACATAACCTTCATACTCAAATAATTCACAACTATAGTGACATTTGTTTCTGATTTTTAGTTGTCGGTATAGTTGGTTGCATACACAATAGGCGAAATTAACGCGTTTCTTTTAACCTTCGGATGGCCAAGTTGGGGTCCAACCGGACCCCAGACCTATTTTTTATGTCGTAGCCATTTTAATAGCAAGCAAATCGGTTTGAGGCTTTTGCTAGCTGAATATTTATCATTTATACATACCCTTATATAACCATTTAGCGTAAAAAATTTTTCGTTTTTTAGAAATTAATTAATTGTTGCTTTGGGGTCCGCTTGGACCCCACCTTGGCCATCCATGTAACAAAATCTAAATTTGTATAAAGGTTAATTTTCATTACAAATCTATATTTATAAAGTATATCGCTGAACTTTTGAACTCGAATTATGAATTTATACAGTTCATATGGTTGGCCGACTCATAATAAAGCGTAATTTGTAGATTTCCCATATTATAGCAAATTTAAATTTCGCGCCGAAATAGTAACGTTCTCGTTGCGAATGAATTCCGGTATTCAGGTGTATGATTGCGCAGACTACGTATACAAAAGTTTAGAACGCGGACTACCCTAATATCTTGTTCGAATTGTCAGGTGTAAAAGTGTAAAAGCAATTGGCATTACACTGTAATACCCTTTTTGTTTATTTATCTTTTATTTTTTGTGTATCCCTAGATTTTTTTGTATTACACTGTAATAATCGTTTTGAGTTGATCAATAAATTTATATTACACTGTAAAAATTGCTTTTTGTTTGTAATAATAAAAGATGGTTGTCTAAAAAATTATTATTTTTTATTTATTAATTTATTAAATCGGTATATGTGGGAGTATAACTTAACGTAACCTTTATTCAATATTTAGCTTATTTTTTTAATCTGATAGATTTTGGTGCTTATTATAAGCAAATACTTCAATCTACAATGAACAATTAGATAAAATAGAGGCACTGGGCGAAAAAATTCTTGGGGTCCGCTTGGACCCCACCTTGAGCATCCGTGTAACCAAAAATAGCTTGGCCATCCGAAGGTTAAAAGTATACATAGGCAATGTATACTAAAAAGAAAAATTCCCTGAATAACAAAAATATGACAGAATAAAAATGTTTGTATTTTTATTTCTCAGTCTTCTCGAGAACATTTCCCAAAATTTTCGAACGAACTATTTAACATTGTTGGCAGTTGATTAATGACATTATGACTGGTGTAGCGCTACAAAGTAAATAAATTTACTTTTAATGCTGTTTTCCAGTAACGTCTTTATAGACAGAAACTGTACACTAAAGACAATTTAGAAAATTTGTTTACCAGAAATGTTTTTGTGTGTAGAAAATTTCACCTAAAACTAATATTGTCTCAAGTACGGCTTATATTTTGATTTAATATGTACATAATACTTGACCAAACACTTATTTCAAAACAAAACTTAAAATAACTTAATGTGGGCCCCTGCTTTCCTACAATTCCGTTTGTCTTCTTATGAGTAAACCAACCACACCTTTTCTTGATATTTAAAGATCACAGAACCTTGAATATTATATCCGGCCACAATGATCGAGGAAGTTCTTACGCAAAAGTTTTATTACTTTTATGCATTCGTTTACATGAAAAACCAATAAAAATATATAGTATTTTTATACATTTACATGCACTTACAAAAAGAAATGACAGAAATATAACAATAAATTCCAAGATAAAACAAAATAGGAAATTGTGTAAACTGGCGTCTGTTTCAATAGAGAAACCAGTAACATATTTTTAACATTTGTAAATTATGCAAATAACTTTTGTAATAAATTAGGATACAGTAAATAAATAGCCCTTCTTTAGAACTTCCTTTTACCTGGTTCCTAAAAAAATCCACAGTTTGTAATCTAAGCGTATTTCGGTGTCTTAATATGATACCTAATTGGACAAAATTACAGTTTGGATAAAATGAACTGTGAGTTGAATATTAACATAACAGAAAGTGAATCAATTTCGATAAGTTACCATAAAAGTATGATACAAAAAATACTTCGAAAGAAACTCGTCTACCATACGTATAATTGATTTTGCAATACCTCAAAAATGCAGTTACAAAAATGCAGTTACAAAAATGGAATGCACAGAAGCAGAGCTGGAGTTTCCCCACGAATGAATCAATTACTACTTTAAACTGAAACCTACCGTTTGGATTGAACTGTAAGACATCTAACGATCTCCTAACAGGAGAATATAATGACCATTACTACCTATTATACCTACTGAACTGGCACAAAGAAATCTATTAAATAAGATTTCCATGATAGAGCAACATAAACTGACATAATTCAACTCGTATCTGTGGGACACCGCCTGCGAACCACGGTTCGTGTAAAATTTATGAAAACGATACATCGATAGCTACGGGCACTTTTGGTTATGTAAAAGCCGAGCCAGTGACCGTTTTCCAATCCTGCGACCAAACTTGAAAAACAAGCTTCAAAATGATATCGTAAAGTCATTATTCAGATATTTTAATTATCTGTTTCATATTGCACTTGAACACTTCCATATGTCATCTGCTCATTCATCTACAAAAATATGTATTTCTGTGTCAACCGTTACTATTTGTGTCTTTTTTCCTGATGTTTATTTTAATCCTTGGGGGAGGGGGGAATCGGTATCTTTCTTCAGTTACCACATTACTCATAAGATTTCTGCGACTATTACACAACTTTTTTTCAATCCGTCAGACTAATAATAATAATAATAATAGCTTACTCAGAGTTCATTCTGAATTTTCTTTGTAGGTTCTCCGTAACAATAAAATTATACAGACAAGTTCTTCTCAACATTGGTTTCCAGAAACATTTCCTATCTGATGCATGTGTCGTAACGCTGTTGTAGTTTGGGAATAGTATATTATGGGAAATGTTCTAAGGCTTTGTTTTTCTGGTATGCAAATTGAAAAATACATTAAGTACATGTGTTACCTTTTCTTCCTATTAGATATTACGCATAAAAAATCCTCACAAATTTATTTCACTTATTAAATAACGTTCCGAAAATTACTCAACGTTGCAAATTGGCTGAAATGTTCATTACACCAAACATGAAGTAAAAGTGTCATAAGTGACATTAACCTAACCGATTTTTAGCAATTACATAAATAATGTGGAGCTCAAATTGATTAAGCGATCAACGAATTTGGTTCTAGTTCCCTAAAGCATCGAGTTGAGTACTCAGTAATATTTAACCAAGTGTTCAGAGGATTTACGGTTGGTGCAACATCTTTGAAGAATAAAAAAATATTTACACAAGTTCTGAATCTAAACACTGGGACACTTACTTAAAGTTTTAAACTAAGGATTATGCATTTTGCTTCTAGTTACACTTAAACTTAAATGTACTGCAGCACTGCTGTTTCTTGAAGTATTTCCATATCTAATCGTCCATAGTTGCAAAAAGAATGTAACGGTGTTAAGCGCAGTCTTTTATTATTATTATTATTATTATACTGATTAAAAAGTACTTTTCTAGTAGTTTCAAATAACTTCCCGAAAAATCTAGAAAAATCATAAAAAAATCGCGCTCGAAAGTTTCTTTAAATCATCTGAATCGACGGTCAGGAAATGCTCGTAATAAATTCAGTAACATTAACACGGTAACCTTAAAACCAGACATGTATGAGAATTAATTCCGCAACTGGTATCATTAACATTCGCTAAATAATTACCATTTATGTGCAATTGTTGTAATATTTATGTACCTATTTACTAATATATCATACACTTGCTATCCAACAGTGCGAAAAATTGTATTTCTCATAACAATTATACATTTTACACGAAAAAATTACTTCGTTCATATCTATTACTAGCTTTACAGTATTTAATGATCTCTAAATATTTTGAAACTTAAACACTGTTAGCAAAGCATAGAAACATACAATACACATATGCAAACTTCCATGTTCCAGTTGCAAAACATAAATAAATTAAATTATATTTTACAGAGCCACGTTTATTGTATTACACCTCCGCTTTTAACAGTTTATGGTTCCACACACTCGTACATCCTTTCTAAAAACTACATCCTGCTGGGCAGAAAACATAATAGTTAATGAAAACCGTATTAGTCTTATTTCAAATATGGCAATCGCATTAAAAGAGAATGTCTCTAGTTTGCCAAGCTTGTGTCGTTGACGCATTTACAAATGTAGTCCTTTTTAGATCAGTAACGAAAATTCTATAAAAGCTAAATAAAACAATAGCTCTATTAAAAGCTTTTACTGCAGCTGGAATAATTTACAACCGCTATGAAAAAAATACAATATAACACGCTGCAGTTGCAAACATTTAATTAAGTGGAGTTTAATGCCCATCAAACTCAAACCAATTGATAATTTTATAATACGGCGGACAGTTCTATAATCGGCTTTACGTGTGTAAACTGAAAGTATATTCAAACCAATGGTTCGAATTCGATAATAAAATATTTGAATGCATTTGTAAGTAATTTTGCGAACATTATTAACTCACCGATGGTTTGCAAACATTGTTTACAGGACCGGGGTAATCGTTATGAGCATTGTGGAAACGATTACCAGTAATTACAGCCTCTATGCATTCGACACATTTCACCATTTAACTACATAATATTATTCGGAGTGCCTGCACAAAAATACTGTTAATAGTATTTATGTGCGGGCAAATGACATACATTTTAAAAACCAAGCCTTCAAATTAAAATATCACAAACATTTAATTCAGGAGTTACCCTGAATCGAACCGGTACTTCTAGCCCCAAAGACAAAGATTTTCATCATCATACTATCTCGAAAGTTGCATTAATGTTTTCCGACAGCAGAATTTCCTTTTACTGTTACATTTTTAAAGGACGGAGTTAACAAAATATTTGACTTATATTTAAAATACTTGATGACTGGAGGCGAACGTGGGCTAGAAGTCAGCGCGTTAAACTTCTACGCTGAAGGTGTGAAGTTCAATTCCAAGTACCGGAACATCGTATTTTTTAACGGCTGTTCTTCCTCGCAAAGCAATGGCAAATCAGCGAGATATTCTGTAAAGTAGTAATCTTCTCTGGGGTAAAAAGGTTTACATTTCCCGTCGTTTGGACCCCACGTTAAGCTGTAGGTGCTGTATGTACGTGGCACTTAAAAAAAAAACGCACAACCTGCTCATAGGAAAAAAGATCGCTACGTCTCGTAAGAGACAAAATCCTCATAGAGATGTTACAGTAGCAACTGCATAATACAGTTGCCAAGAATACAACAGGTTTTAGTCAACTTCAACTAAAAACTGACAGATTGTTGAAGATATAGTACGTTTAATACACAACCAAATTTTTTCCCAAAATATCCCCGGAACCGCTTTCGCATTACTTCAGAGGGGTGCGGGCGTCCCTTACACACTAAACATACAACATGCACCCTAAACTTAACTAAGCAAAATGCGGTCGCCCCAGCTGAGATTCAACAAATCGGTACTGTCATAATTTAATTTAAGAGAATTTGAGTTGTAACGGTAAAATAGAACTACAATATAATATTACAAATATTTATAATAACTAGAAAATGCCGGTAGAAGCTTTTTCAAAAATCTATTATAAAAGACATTAAGGAGCAAATCAAATGAAGCAGAACATATAAAACATAATTTAATTTGGGGCGCTCTTTAAAATTTGAATACCAACACCAAAACTAGAATTTTATACGTTTATTTTGCAGTGCGCACATAACGAGTTTTTATATCAAATGTTATACATTTACCATAAAAGTAAAAAAAAAACAATGTCACTTTTAGAACATTGTAGTTTCCTAAACAATTAAATCAATGTAAATGCATATCTAAAATAATTGTAACAACGTTCTTACCAAATAATTTTATTATTTCTGTGGCAACGTTAATACCTAAGTTTTTGGAATGTTAAAAGTCAGTCGCATTAGTACAAAACTGATTTTTTTTTTGAAGATATTTTATAATTATTAAATTTGCTCTAAATTAGTCATGAAAGTAGACCTTTGAAGTTCAAATAGAAAACGTCCGCCAATTCTAATGCAAAAAAGTCTAAAATTGTGATCGCTATAATTTGATCAGTGAGATTCAGATTATACCATGATAGAATTGATAGTTGTGATACAGTTGTGCTATATTACTACCATCATTTTATTTTAAATCTCTAATAAGTAATATTGGGATGCCAAATAAAATATTGTTTTCTATTTTATAATTTGTTTGACGTGTTAATGGCCTGCGTGGTTAATGAACTACTTTTAAACACCCTGTACACCGAAGTCTCTTTTTATATCAGTTCTCACTGTTCAAATATGGTTTGGAAAAGATATAACAAACTTTTGGTATTGTATAACATTGGAATAGTGTCAAACTATACTATAGTAATTACATTATACCAAAAAATGCGGTAGTGGCGTGCAACACGTTGAAGTGTTGGTCCCCATTTTTTACTAAACACCGTTAAAATGCACGGCAGTATATGCTGTTGATGCAATTTTTTAAATTGTTTTTTACTGTTTCAAGTATTTTATATCTAAAACACTATACTATTCTCCGTAGATAGCATTAATTAAAAATTTACCCAAGCAGTCAGTTGTAGCATCCAATTCAGTATCAAAAAAAGTTCAACTATAGAAACTAAAGCACCAACGGATTTGTGAAAAATTGGACTATTTAGCAACGGCAAGAAAATTGATGATGTAAATCAAACTCAATCGATTTTTCAATTTTTTTCACCATGCTGTACAATTAAATATTGCAACCATATTGGGATCATCTGACCTACATACACTGCTGCAGTACATTTTCTAATTTTTTTTTTCATTGCGATGCTATTATTATTCTACATGCATACAAAGTTTCACAACAACAAAATGTGTTGTTACACATATTATGGATATAAAGCGCATTAAAACATAACAACGTCGAATAATTTAACTTTCCTTAACGCATTGCTCCTACAGAGAATGTTCATTGCTTACGCAACGATATATTAACCGTTACTAGTTCTTCTAGATACCTAATTGACGCTCATCTATTAGTATTACATGTACGTTTAGTTTAATTAAGCAATCCTCACCTTCTCTCACCAGCCTTAATTTAAATCCAGAACGAGCAACCATGATTCAAGTTTGCGATCTTGCGTTTTGTTTTTGTTTTTGTATTTGTGTTGTGTGAACCATGATATACTTTCCAAACTACTGTGTTTATAAACCACTCTTATACCTCTGGTGTGAAAATCGCTACACACAGTTTGTGTTGTGCAGCATGTTTTCAATGATTTCGTACTAATTTCCTAAATACAAGTTTCTGTAGAGTTACTGACACTGTTACTAAAATGAAAATATTGTGCTGCAGCTCAATAAATATGTAAAAATTTGACAGTTATCTGTCAGTATAACGTTTGGTAAGTAAGCTCTGGGTTTTGGTTATGAAAGGGCAAATTATGGGATGTGGTTTTCCAAGTATCTCTCTTTACTCGGACTGTAATATTTACAGGAAATATGCAGCTTTTTTCGAAAGATAATGCGAGCACAGGATTTTATGGGGATTTGTCCAACTTGTAATCAAGCCTTGCAGAAATTCAATTATCTACACCAACTAATTTTCGTGTTTGATCAACACCAATATTAAATAACAGTAGTACCCGCTATCATCAAGATCTAAAAAATTTTCAAATCTTGTGGACTGGGTAATGATAACCAAATCTATTCATTATTAAATTAACGGTCGCTACTTCACTCAATGAGAACGGGAGAGTTGAAACCCAATAAATGTATAAATAAAGTTAATTCAAGTAACCGCAAGGTTATTTAAATTTTTCTCATTTTCGTCATATTCAGTTCACCTACAATTCAAACTATTTCTTTGGGGATTGAGCAACAGCAGCCAAACAACAATGACACTTGCCCAGAAGGAAAGTGGGTTTTTTAGTAATTGCCCAAACGCTGTCGTGTATTGCGTGCATTTGGTGTTACTTTGGTTATTTTGGCGATTATTCCATGTTCGGCTTTCCCTTTTTAACCAAACATAAACATACGTTTCCGCTTCATTTTCTGTGCCTGACAAAAGTTAAATAGAACGGATTCGAATAACAGGGTTCGTGTTTTCGCGTTTATCCACTGGATGCATTCTGTTTCATGTTGTTAGTATTTGCTGATTCTGTTAGCAATATTTCAAAGATTCAGAGAGTAACAGACAAATCAAACTTTCCTCGCCAAAACCACGAATTAAACTGAATCATAAATACTACTAACCAATTATTGCAACGTATAAATAGCCTATTAAACTAAACAATTTCTCAATTACTTACATAATTTATATGCCCATTATTTTTTTAAGCACGCTGTAACACATCACGAGTTTACAGCAAAACAATTCCCTCGATTGTAGGTAAATTTTCCAGTTTATTGTAAGAACAAGCACGTGGATGTGTAATATTATTATAATTATAGTAATTACAAAAACTTGTTTTTCGCAAAACGCGCACTCCTAATGTGAGAGTATATTCAGTCAGGGTTGCAATCGACGATGGATTTTATTTCAATGAATTAATTTGTACAATAAAGTTTGACAAACTTTAATGTGCAGTCTATCACTGCGTTTTGTAAATAAAAATCAATTTTAATTTTCCAAACAAAGTATTGATTTAGATGTCATATTAGTCGTTTCTATCATTAACTATGAACTGATAGCCGTAAAGCGTATACAATTAATTTTCATTTGCCAGTATTTAATGACTAAAACAAAAACTAAATAATTACTTGCGAAATTAACTTTTCCGTTCTTAGTAGTTATTGTAATTACGTGGGAGTGCGAGAATCCGAAAACAAATCGACATTCGAAAGTTACGAATACCGAAGAAAGTGCTACACATTTCCTGTAATACACGCTAATACGGCATTTCATTTTCCCTCGCCGTTTGCACTTCGTTTCGCGTTATGACTAATTACAGCAATCTGTGAAGACATGTAATTCGGCTAAATATTTTTATGGAAATGAGCTATTAAAACTTTTCGAGTTTTAATTTAGTAGACGATTAGATGCCATTAATTGTGCTAAAACGAACTAACACTTTCACATAAAAAAGTGGCAGATTTTAGGAATCATTAATTTTTAAGGTTCTCAGTTCGGGTATTGCGAAAAATTAATTGTTGTTTGTCGAGAATATTAACGGACACTGTAAAACTTGAGGTGTATTCAACGATATATATTTTCTAATGAGAATCATGGCCACATACCGTTCGTGGCAAGTTGTAAACACTCACTCCATTGATTGCGGTACTGTAATGCAGAGCAATTTCACTTCAGACGTCCGAAGATCATTATCCAATTATTTTTGCTCATCTTACTTCCGGATTTGAATTTAATTACGGGAATATCATCCGCAGCTATCAAATCAGTGGTAGTTACGTCAATTACAGAGATCTTCTTCCGGATTGTTAATTTTTGAATGCAACGGAAAGTGTAGCGAGATTTTCAAAGGCACCTACCAATTCTTGTAACATGATATCGTAATGTTCATGTAAATTAAGTAGCTGTATTTATATTAATTTGCTTGCCAATTTAGATAGATAGCGAACTTAATATTGCCGGTTTATAAATAATATTTATGTATACAATCCTATATAAATAGTTGCTTAAAATTTTAGGGCAGTCTGATTTTTAAATTTTAAACAGTCCACGTTTTTTACAAGACTAACATTTAAATTTTCGAACAAATTCATATGAACGGCAACGTGGTTGCTTAAAACGTGATCAGTCTGATTTTAAACTTTTCAAACAAATCCATATTAACAGCAACGTGGATGTTTAAGATTTTACGATAGTTTAATTTGTAAATTTTCATATTAACAGCATTATGATTGCTCAAAATTTACAATATGATTTTAAAATTTTCAGAAATTACAACAATCTCATTTTTAAATTTTCAAACAATCCCATATTATTAGCAACGGGATTGTTTAAAATTTTACGACAATCTGTTATAAAATTTTCAAACATTTCCATATTAATAGCAACGTGGCTGTTTAAGATTTCGTGATATCCTTATTTGTAAATGCATAGACAATCGCATATCAACAGCAATGTGATTGCTCAAACTTTTTCGACAGTAGAATTTTAAAATTTTCATACAATCAAAAATTAACAGCAATTATGAAAATATGATATTTAAATTTTCAAACAATTCCACACCAACAACAACGTGCTTAAAAAATTTTACGACAGCCTGAATTTAAAATGTCAGACAATCCCACATTAACAGCAATTAAAATTTTACAATACTAATTTTTAAATTTTCAAAACTATTACAATAGCAGTGACTAATGCGTTGTAATTATTATATCGTGCTAGAAATTGCCATTTAGATAAAATCATACAATATCTTGTTTATGTTTTTTATGTTTCCTAAATATCGGTGATGTTAGGTATATATTTTAATACTACTGAGCTCACATAAGAAAAGAACAGTAGCCACTATTACTAAATGGAATAATTTAGTTCGTCATTGAACTTGATCCAATTTCTCTATTTCTCTAATTCCCTGCGGTGGTATAATTGGCAGATATGACAGCAACGGGACACGCCCGACATGATAATCATAACAGCTGCTAAAATAGACTGATTAATAAAGGCACGAAACCGGTATCAAATGGAAATCATATGTACAACAGGGACCCTGGTGCTAAAGACCTGTAATTTATATTTCAGCGAATCCTAGAAATTCTCATTTAACAACGTTTTCTATAATTTTTTTTAATTGCAGGTACAATTCCATCTAAGTTGTCTAAAACAAGATTTTCAGCTGTTACATCATCCGTTTTGCGATTATTCTAACTTACAAGAAAATATTTAAATTAAGATAACTGTTTATAAATACAATGAATTTTAGGCACAATATCTGTACAAGAGTTTGTAACTACGGATTAGTAGTTGCTACTTATGAACACTATTATCCAAACCACGCATTTTACAACAAAAACAATTACCACACGTGCTTACCAACTTACAAAGGTTTATAGCATGCAACTGATAGTGTGTTACCAACGGTTTAATTAATTAATTATAAGTTATAACAAGTTTAAGCTAATGTTAAACTTCTCTACAACGTATCTGCTAGAAAAGTGAAAATAAATTTGCCGAATTTTCTATAGTGCTAGTTTGACCAAAAAATTAATTATCTATTAATTACAAAATAGTATATACCTAGGTTGAGAAGTGAGCTATTATTTACCGAGAAATTTTATATCCTGAGGCGCGTAGCGCCGAAGGATATAATTTTCGAGGTAAATAATTGCCTTCTCAACCGAAGTATATATAGTATTTTTTTTACTACTAATAGCCGAATTAACACCAAAAGATCTTATTTTTTATTTTAAAATTAGCCATTTCCCCTATTATTCAAACATATCGAAATATTAAGTAGCCTGGGGCTCGGTTATCAAGGCAACGAATAAAACAATTGAAACTGATGGGTTCCCATGAACGTCATTATTCTAAAATAATTGGAAGGTTTTAAGTAAAAGTATTACAATAAAATATTTTTCTATTTCGGTTTTATAAAGCCGTTCTAAGCGCACTGTTTTAGCTTAAAAACAGTACGTTAAG
>JABXWE010034311.1:0-13786 GCA_014611495.1 Limonius californicus
GTGCCCAGTGGCCTTATGAGGATATTTGATAATTATTATAATATTTAATTAAAACTCTGCTAGTATCCTCCGCTAAACAATTAATTAATTAGACCGATGTATTGCTTAAGCTGAAGGAGTTTTAAAAATTGTTATGGATGTATATGCGTAAAATCACATAAATGGTTTATATTTTACCCTGTCTAAGCGTGTCAAATGAAAATTACAGCAAAACATTTTCACGGTCGCAGTGCCATTCAATACAACTGAATGCGTAATCAGCACATCAATCTCAGAACAATTACGACCGTTGAAAATGTATGTGAGATTACATGCCAACGCAATCGTATACGTTTAATTAATATTGTTTACTATAATTGAATCCTGCATTTTATTTTTGAGTTATGGAGTGGTTATAATTATATTCTTTTCATGTATTCCTATATCATAGCATAAAGAGTATTTCGTTTTATCCCATAAAAATGCACTAAAAATCTTCACACAAAGATATGTTTGCAAAACCACCTACACGAAGGTGTAGAGTTCGGAAGAGGGTATAATTTGACAAATTTTTAAAATCGCTAACTCTACCACACGTTAACTTAACTTAAGGATTTACTATAGGATCGGCCAGCTATATTCCCCTAATAGTGGTTGACGCAACCAACATACATATAGCACTGCAACGCAATGACGTTTTCTTTAATTTAATTAAATTGCACCATGTTACCTGCTTATGACAATACCAATTCGAGGTATCAATCAATTAAATATTAACTACGGTGTTTTCAGATAATGAGGAAACAGATTTGTTACTTATTTTTGGTGAATGCCGCGGAAATGCGGCCGGAGGCTTTAATTGATATATCAGGCGCCAATCAAATAGAAGACCACCGTCTGAAAAAATGCTTAGGCGCCTTGACACTTCTTTAACTTTAACTACCAATGTTAGAAGCAGTGAAAAAGTATCGCCGTGTTCAGTCAAAGACATCTAAGTACAAATTTTTAATAGAACTTCAATTAGAAGGATTCAAATGCCTTTTATGCCTATCACGTTACTTTAGTGCTAGAGTAACTCTTCAGAAGAGCTTGTAATTTGGGTCGATCTTATTGCGGTTGTGTATTGTTTAGCGATTAGACAAAATTCTCAAACAATGGTGAAATGAATTGGCATAACTCGTACAATAGAATCCGCATACTTAAATAATGTGAAGCGGCAGTTTACAAGAATTCCACCCATCCATAAATTCCTCGGACCCCAAAATGCGTTACTGTAGCAACCAGGTTTTCCTTGCGGCACGAAAAATGGAATCAGCTTTCTCCAAGATGATGCCACGTCCGCTGGGAACGCAAGAAAGGTAGAGAAACGCATCCCATCAATACGAAGACTACCACTCTTACACCGACACTAATGCGGAGAGGTCTATGGTATTCAAGTTGTTCATATTTCATTATTATTATTATTTGTTATGTTCGTTATTTATTAAATGTTTTATTACATGCACAGTGTACATTTATTTAGTGCAACCAACCAATAAAAATGTATTTGCAGTAAACTGAATGTGAACCAAACAATTACGATGCCACTCCAATAGACTTTTCATTGGGGTATAATTATAGAAAGAATAAATAGAACTCCAGTAGTATATGAGCATGAATTACAAAATAGCATAATCGAGTCGTGTAAATCAATGACACGCTTGTTCGAATCCGAAGATCGTTTCAAACAAATTAGAAAATGTATAAAAGCGGGTGGAGACAATTTTAATCATTAACTTAATTTAATAACATTTTGATATTTATTTTTTTACATGTTTAGTTTTTAGCACGTACGGTTGCACCAGTGGGCAATTTTCATTTTAAATACTAATGTAACTAAGAATAGGTCTTCTTCTTCTTCTACTTCAAGGTTTAGTCCTTAAGGACTGTTTCGACTCAACTGCCATCGTGTTCTCGAGCGTCCAACACTTCTTCTGCCTCTTGGATTGTATTGTAGCATTTTTGTCGGGATATGATCTTCCTCCATCCTATGTTCTTCCCAACGGGTCCTATATTGATTTATTTGTTCTTGTAATGGGTTGATTTGTAATTCTTGTCTGATCGTTTCTTGAGGTATACTGTCTTCTCTAGTGCAGTCCTTTAGTGCCCTTAGGAACTTCATCTCTGCTGTTTGTATTTTCGCTTTGTCTTTTGCTGTCATTGTCCATGCCTCACTACCGTATGACAGTGAACTTTAATTGTGTATTGCGTTTTGCTTTATTTCCCAATCGTGCACATCTTTCGGAAGTTATTTAATTTATTTTCTAAATCTCTTTCAGTGGTAAACGTTATATCATATCCCAAGTATTTAAAATGTGATGTTTGTTCTAAGGATTCGTTATTGATAACAATTTTGGACCGCGCCGACTCATTTCCTCTAAAGGCCATTATCTTCGTTTTCTGCATAGAGATCTTGCAATTATATGATTCGCAGATAATATTTAATTTGTGGATTTGTAGGATTTGATCGTCGGCGTACAGAATTGTGATTGTGAAGTGAGGTATTTTTGTTTATATATATATATTCCTGCTGGTGAGTTCTTTTTCCAGTCTCTCAACAGTTCGTCAATATAAATATTAAAAAGTGTTGGTGCTAATCCACAACCTTGCCGAACTCCTTGATTTGTTATAATATAATCCGAAGGAGTATTACATACTCTGTCTAAAACAATTTTTGTACATACTTTTTATCGAATTTATTAAATGGAGGGGAATTCCTTTTATCCTCATTATACACCAAAGTTTGGGGCGAATTACTTTATCGAAATCTACAAAAGCGATATGTGTTTCTAAATTAAATTCCCCCCTTTTCTGTATAAACAGCTTAAATGAAATTATTCCATCCATACAAGATGGACCTTTTCGCAATCCATTTTGTTCTTCGCTTAGCAAAATCTCTGGTATAGGTTGTTAATATTTTGGAGTAAATTTTGTATCCGGCCGTTAACAGGCTGATACCTCTGTAATTAACACAGTTGTTCCTCTTGCCCTTTTTGTATATAGGTATATACTTGTGCAATTAGCCATTCTTCTGGGATTTTTTGTTGTATCCAGCATAAATTTATCAGATGCAACAAGCGAAATCGTAATAATATTTTTATTACTAAGAATAGGTAAAATTGTTAATTACTACAGTAAGAAATCAAGTTGACAGTAAATTCAATAATCTTAATTGCTGTGATATATGTATCATGAGTTGCGTCAACCACTTTGAAGGGGGGGCAACTTACTTGACTCACACCGTAAGGTAGCCAAAACAATAGTTTTCCATAGATGCTTTTTTGAATTATCATATCAAAGATTGTAACAAAAATGTTCTTAAACCTGATAAGAATTATGTTAATAAATTGCCCAAGTTTTGAAAAAATAGGTTAAAGTAGACCTACTTTTATAACACGACTGGACATAATTCGGTCAAATTTGTTGACCTTATTACTAACTACAACTCTTTAATAATATAATGCGTGCAACTGTAGTGTCAAGATTGATTTAATTTTCTTAAAATGAGACCAATGCCAACCAATTTTAGTTGGTTAGCCTAACGAGCAACTACAAAGTTATCACAACTTAGCCGAGCTACTTGAGATAAAGGAAGAAATATCATGGCTTTCCAATGAAAACGCTTCAGCACATTCTGAATTCACAGGCCGGATTAGGATGGACATAATAATTATATATAAAATATTGCCTTTTACTTTAGGTAACTCATAGGTTTATCGTAATTTCTAATTAGCTATTAAGCTATGCATTCAGAGGTAAATATTTTAATTAATTATATCAAATAGAACTATACTTTGATGATTATTAAATAATTGTAGTAAACCGCTTGGCTTTGAAGCACCATTGATGTGCAGTATAGAAAAAAGATCTAGGTATTTTTTCTTGGTATTGTCTATCTATTTACCTCTTAATTTTCGACTACAATGTGACGTCATCTGTATAAAACCTTGGCAAACAACTGTTTGATCACAATGTAATGAAAATAGTAGAATATAAATATTAAAATTCACAAGCTACTGAGAGTACATGATTCACAAACCCTAGAATAGAAATAGAAAATGCGGTTATGGAATGAGTAATAATTATTTTGTTGTTTGACATGAGTTGAATTGAAACATTGTAATGTAACCATTTCTACAGACGCATATACAAATAATAAACAATATCGAAGCAAAACGGGGAAACAGTGGAAATAATAAACATCTAAACTAGACCTGACTATTGGAAATCTGAGAAAAACCAGCCCAATACCCCAAAATCTTTTTGGATAACTCTTCGGAAAAGTAATACCGTCAGCTAGTTTACGTTTAACAATATCTAAGGTGTTTTGAGTAGAAACTCCTAATATCTTTAATTTATTCAAGCTGTACTCTGGAATAACTATGTACTTTCTATGAAGTAAATGAAAGAGTTTTGTTATTAAATTTTCCACCCCGTCTTGAAGATAAACATTTTACGAGACCTTATGGATATCAGTACCTTCTGGGGACATATCAATATACAAGGAGTGTTCCAATTTAGAGGAATTTATTTAAAAATAAAATGGTGTTACAATATTACAACGATGAAAATCATAGTCCTCCTGCCTAGCGCTGCACTTGCACCACCGATCTGGAAGCTTCCTAATATTTTCATAGAGAAATCTTTAGATTGCATGAGTATTCCACACTTGAACCGCTTCGATAACGTCGTTATTTAACTGAAACCTTTTCTCGGCTAAATGATATTTTGAAACAAATAAAATGTTTGCTGCATGCTGAATAAGTTCCCACTGAAGTTTATTTATGGCTTCAACTGTTCTTCTAGGGGTATGGCGGCGAGTAGTGTCATGGAGAATGGAAACAGAGCTCTGTCTTCTCTTCCGTTTGTTCTTGATTGCCTGCTTAACTTCATCGCGCAAAGTGTGGAATCATAGTCTGCATTAATTGTATGATGTTCTGTAAGGAAATCAATAAATAGCATCCCTTCAGAATCCCCAAAAATGTTGCCATCAGTTATTAACTAAAGTTTTTGCTTTCTTTGGCTTTCGAGATGTAGTGTGACACATTCCTGCGCATCTTGACTCAGGAATAAGGAATAAGTACCCACGTTTTATCAGTTGTCACAACTGAGTCTAGAAACTCATCTACTTCTCTCTCATATCGTTATAGTGAAGAAGAAGCGATTTTCAAACGATTCAGCTTGTGTTCTTCGATCAAGAAGTGCGCTTCCACCCACCTGACATTCAACTTACCGTATTTTAACTTGTTTTTTTATGACGACTTCAACACTTCCGCCGCTAATTTGTAAATTTTGTGAAACCTGACTTGCTGAATAAGGACAGTATCGTCTCCTTCATTTTCACGATTAACCGAAGTTGCAGGTCGTCGAACAAGAGCAGGTTCGTTTTCATTTGTGTCGTCTCTAAAAGATTTCAACCGTTCAAACGACTGACTTTTAGAAAGGCATTGATCGCTGTATTGTGTTCGCATCTTGTACGAATTTCAGTCCAATTTACGCCTTCATTCGTAAGAAATTTGATTATTGTGCGCAGTTACACGTTACAATAAACAGAACTTTTCAACATAGTAACTGTAACCGCCAAAATAATATTATAGCAAAACAATTGGCATTGATATGCTAACAACAGTGATAGCCAAACTAATTAATTTACTTTTTGGATTTGTCTTCAGATGGAGGTTTTAATTTAAAAATTCTTGTTTATATTTGAACACTATTCGTATATTACAAAAGAAAAGTGGCAAGGTTCTGAAAGTCGTGCAAACTGACAAACTCTGTAAATAGTAGTTTTCTTACCTTGGTGTGTCTATAGAAAAATAAATAAAGTAAATCGGTTTGGTACCTTGTACTGTCGAAATTCGAACGGAGATTTATTCTTGGTATTTAAATACACTCTGTTTCATATGAAATGCACCACCCATTAAAAATAAAGCTACGGGTTCAAAACTTTGCTAAAATAATGTGTCATGATTGCGTATCAAATGATCAGGTTTTCATAAAAAAAGATTAACAATTATAAGAAAACAATAACAGCAACGAAAACAAAATTAATAATGTGTAACATCGCCATGAAGAGCAATGCAAGCATTTACTCGTCGTGGCATGCTTTCTATCAAGTGGTCTATGTTCTCCTGGGGTATCTCGTTTCATATAACCTCAAGTTGGTGTCTCAGCTCGTCTAAGTTTGTACGAGCTCTTGGCAATAATCTTAGTTGCCGGCCCATCATGTCCCAAAGATGTTCGATCGGCGATAAGTCCGGGGATTGAGCAGGCCAGGGTAGCATTTGCAATTGTGCTGGTTGGAGGTACGTTCTGGTAATGTTTGAGTGTGGACGTGCATTATCTTGTTGGAAAATACCGTTTAGCAACGTCTGCATGAATGATACTAACACCGGTTCCAGGACATTATGAAAATAGCGATGAGCATTTAAAATACCTGGGACGAACACAAGAGGTGGATCTTCTACCGAAACAAATCGCACCCCAAACCATAACTCCAGGTGTTAAAGCTGTATGGCGTCTTTCAACAAACTCTAGATTTCGTCTTTCTCCTCGATATCGACGTACCTTCCTACGGCCGTCATTTGCCCGCAAACAAAATCTTGATTCGTCACTGAAGACAATGTCGCTCCATCGCTGATACCAATGCTGCCGCTCTTGACACCAAGGAAGCCTAACAGCCTTGTGATGTGCAGTTAAAGGGAGCCGTTGGAATGGACGGTAGGATCGTAGTCCAAAAGAAGAGATTCTTCTGTAAATTGCTGCCATTGACACGCGGCGGTGAAGAGCTCGCATCCAGTCTACAGCAACAGACCTTGTTGTTTGAAAGCGGTCTCGTGTAGCCATTCTTCGAAGAAGTCGATCTTCACGAGCATTGCTGCTACGTAGAGGTCTACCAGCTGGACAATGTCGCTGAATGCCTTCTTCTGACCAAGCAGACCATATTCGTGCAACTGTACCGTGGTCCCGATTTACCCTTCTACCAATTTCACGAAAAGAAAGTCCAGCTTCTTTCATGCCGATAATTCGACATCTACGTTGTCTTACTGGAGGCATTTTAAAACATTAATTCTGTCACAAAATGCAGCAAAATCTCAAAACAACTAATTAATGTTTACTAGATATTGTTTTGTTTCTAAGCAACAAGTTGACGAGAGACAGTAGACGAACACCACAACCACTTGATATTTTTAATGGAACTAGTGATCATTTCATACGCAATAGTAAAACATGATTTTAGCAAATTTTCAAACACGTAGCTTTATTTTTAATGGGTGGTGTATTTCATATGAAACTGAGCATAATTTCAAACATGCTAAGCAGTTAATTATTTTGTAGTTTGTAGTTTTTTGATTCCGAAAACTCTTACAATACAAAAACTGTGTATAATTCTTAGTAGAAGAATGAAATAACATCTCTATCATAATATGTCATTTCAAAATAAAATTCTGTATGTGAAATAATAGATGTTTCACTTGTAGTACTACGGCTGATCAAAGTTGTGTTTATGAAAAGTAAAAGTTGATTTAGTTTTCTACTGCGGTTCTAAATTTTTCTAGTTCTTAAAGTTGTGTTGACAACTTTTGTAGCAGTTGTTTCGTTTATCATATTAAACGCTTCTGCTTTTCGTAATCACGAGTAATAGTGGTAAACACTGTTCACATCCAAGATTTGCGCTTACTATTATTGTTTTTCATAAATTTGAGTTACAAGAGAATCACGTTTAATGATGACAAGAGAAAATTGTTTGAGTTTTTCGCAGTTTCTATAATCGTCATTTGGGCAATAAACAGCATAATCAGATAATTAATGGATTCGCCTCAGTAGCTGCACTATTATTCTAACGAATTTTTTAGCCAAACATATTTTTGGCCCTATGTGCTTGAACAGATCCTGCCTAGATTATGTGTAGCAAGTTCGGCAGTTCATTAATAAATGACTCTTCAAGTCGTGATGTTCTTACCTTGGTGATCTATACCTCTAAATGGTTTTGGAAAAATTATTTCATTATGAAATTAATGATAACGTGTCTAACGTAATTTTATCAAGTTTTTCAATACAATGATTTTTTAAACGTTGATATTAAATTATGGAATATCAAGTAGTAGATAAGGTAAAATAATATTTTGGGGTCAACTGAGTTACCAAGTTCGGCAGTTCAATAATAATCGACTCTTCAAATGGAAATCTTCTTATTTTCTTATTTATACTCCAAAGTTTTACACAAACAATATTTGGTAATGAAAATAATGATAATCTGTCTCCTAAATCTATTCTCAACTGTTCCAATAAAATGATTGTTGTAACGTTGAGCTTTACATTACAGAAGATAAGGTAATGGATAAGACAGTAACCAAGTGCTACCTTGGAATCAATAGAGCTCGTCAACTACTTTCTACAATTTGAAAATTCTGCTGATATCGGAGCTTTTTTAGCCTGGTCTTGTTGGTTTACATACCAAACTTATAAGTTTTGAAAAAAAGTTTGAACATCAACTGAGTTAGCAAATTCAACAGTTCAATAATAATTGACTCTTCAAATCTAGATGGTGACTTATGCGCCAAAGTTGTTTCAAAAAAAATATTTCGTTATGAAAATAATGATGACGTGTCTCCTAATTTTTCGTTTCGTATTATATTAAAGAATATAAGGTAATACCTAAGGTAGTAACCAACTGCTACACCGGGATCAACAGGTACTGAACCACTGCATTGTACGGTTCTGTAATAATTGGCCTTTGAAATCGAAACGTTATCAGCTGGTCGTGCTGTTTTATATACCCAAGTTATTTTATTGAAATCCTATTTTGAGGTCAACTGAGTTAGCAAGGTCGGCAGTTTAACAATAATTGATTCTTCTAATTGCAGTCTTCTTAGCTTCATGATTTATTCTTCAAAGTTGTTTTAGAAAAATATTTGGCCTTGCAAATAATGATAATCTGCTTCCTAATTCTGTTCTCAACTTTTCCAATAAAATGATTGTTGTAACGCTGGACTTTAGATTACAGAAGTCAAGGCAATCAATAAAGCAGTAACCAAGTTACTGCTACCCTAAAATCAACAGATCTCGTCAATTGAAGCATTACGTCCTACAATTGAAAAATGATTGGCTGTTGAAATCGATGCGTTCTTAGCTGGTTGTTTTGTTTATAAACCAAACTTACGAGATCGGAAAAAATATAACGGGATTGATCAAATACAAAGCATGTAAGGTAGCCATAGGTGAAAATACGTTAGCGTCCTTCGAAGCAATCTCCCTCGACTTCTGTGCACCGTTGACATCGACGATACAAGTCGCGGAAAGCCTGCCTAAACTTGTCGCGAGGAAGTGCGTTTAGTTCTACGTCGTCAAAGCGCCTTCCCTTGAGGGTCAATTTCAGCTGAGGAAGCAGCATGAAGTCCGCTGGAGACAGATCTGGCAAATAGGATGTTCTAAGACTGAGACATTTCTTGTCGCCAAAAACCTCTTCACAATCAAGGCAGAATGCACAGGGGCATTGTCGTGTAAAAGGTGACACTTGCCGGAGGCTGCCAAATGCGGTCGCACATGTCGAATGCGTTTTAGTAAACGCGACATGACACCCTTGTAGTACAGGCTAGTGATGGTGACACCCGGTGGCACAAATTCTTTGTGAATGATGCCTTGACTGTCGAAGAAAGTGATCAGCATGGTGTTCACTTTGGATTGTTCGAAACGGTATTTCTATGGCCTGGAAGACGTCTTCGATCGCCATTCCATGCTTAGTCTCTTGCTTTCTGGATCGTACTGGAAGCACCACGAATCGTCACCAGTAACAATTGAATCCAGAAAATTTGGGTCACTGTTGGCTGTTGCAATGAAGTCGCGGGAGGTGTCCACTCGATGCTCTCTTTGCTCAGCGGTCAAATTGTGCCGGACAAATTTGGCACAGACCTTCCTTTTCTTGAAATCCTTCTCCAAAATGGTTCTAATGGTTTCACGGCTAATACTCAGCTCCTGCTCCATCATTCTCAGTGTCAGTCGTCGATCAGCCGCCACACGTTGTCGGACTTTTTCGATCGTTAAGGGGTTTCTCTTTGTGACCGGACGACTCGGCTTCTGAACATCGTAAAGGTCCTGCCGACCTTCACGAAATCTGGCAAACCACTCGAAAATGCGAATACGGGACATTGCCTCATCGCCGTACACAGTTTGCAACATCTTGAATGTCTCCGTGGCCGTTTTCCCCAATTTGAAACAAAACTTAATGTTCGCTCTCTGCTCCATGTTTGACTTGTGTCACATGTGACAGCTACACTAACTTGTTCATTCGCACGCACTGCCTACCACGCAAGTTCTGACAGGATGCCGTTTTAGCTATGTGTAGACGAAAGTTCCAGCTACAATTTGGATATGATTTGGAAACAGTCAGTTTCTTATAACGTCCGCAGTAGTGCCAATCCCGTTTCATATTTGTCCGACCTCGTATATGTTTGAGCATCAACTGAGTAGCAAGTTCGGCAGCTTAATAATAACCTACTCTTCAGGTCGAGATGTCATCTTGGTGATTTATACTTCAAAGTAGTTTTTGAAAAACTATTCCATTATGAAAATAATGATAATGTGCTTCCTAATTTTACATTCAAGTTTTCAAAAAAATAATTGTTTTAACGCTAAACTTTAAATTACAGAACACAATAAATGAATAAGGCAGCAATCAAGTTACTTCTACCCTGGAATCAATAGATCTCGTCTACTGAAGTACTACGTCCTACAACGGAAAAATGATTGGCTGTTGAAATCGACATGTTCTTAGCTGGTTGGTTTGGTTTATATACCAAACTTATATGGTTGAGCATCAACTGAGTAGCAAGTTCGGCAGCTTAATAATAATATTTTCAGGTCGAAATGTGATCTTGGCGATTTATACAAAGTAGTTTACGAAAAACTATTCTATTATGAAAATAATGATAATGTGTCTCCTAATTTGACTCTCAAGTAATCCAAAAAAATAATTGTTTTAATGCTGAACTTTAGATTAAAAAAAATCAGTCAACTGAGTCACGTTCCACAATTAAAAATAATTTTCTGTTGAAATCGAAACGTTCTTAGTTGATCGTGTTGGTTTATGTACCAAACTCTTTAAGTTGATATGTCATCTTGGTGATTTATACTTCAAAGTTGTTTTAGAAAACTATTCCATTATGAAAATAATGACAATCTGTCTCCTAATTATATGTTTTCAATAAACTGATTGTTTTAACATTGAGTATTAGATTAAAGAATATAAGATAATGGATAAGGTGTACCAATAATTGGGTTTGAAATCGAAACGTTCTTAGATGATCTATCCTATTGGTTTATATACTAAAGTTAAATCTGAGAAAATGTTTAGTTATGTAAATAATGGTTTTGATAGCAGAGAAACTGCGCCTTTTCTGCTAATTTTTTTCTTATCTTCAGTTAAAGCTTTCTTTTTAAAATCTCTCATAATGGGATAAGTTACGTATCACATTTTATCTTTAGAACAGTATACACTTTCGATGTACACGCTTAACAAATTATTATTCGCGATTTAAGTAAAAGTTATAAATAACGTAACAAAAAACTTTCGTAGCATAAGTTCTCTAGATAACTCTTAATATGAATTGATATTGACGTGCAAGTTTGCAAAACTTTATTTTAATTACACACATAATTATAAAACATTTGTAAACAAACAACAATCTCAAAATAGGCAACTTTTTATCTTCTGTAGAATTTAATTCTTGGTTAGATACCAGAACTCCAAATGTCTCGTGACGATCTCGTGCACAACACTCTTTTAACTTCTAAACTCGTTAGCGTCCGCTTCAACGACTTGCTCTGCGCAGTTGGGACTGTAAGTGGCTTTAAAACAATATAGAATTAAAATTAATTCCATCGATAGTGATTGATGTTTGGATAACGTGAGGGCATCCGGTAACGACATAGAAATCAGCAAGAGATCATTGCCCTCATCTCAGCGCTGACCCAGCCGAGTACGTAACCTTGAACGTACTTAATGACCTTGAGCGTGATGCCAACATTACCACCTACGCCTTAAGTAACTACTGTTGGTTGACCTAAATGCCGATGGCTCATAAAATCCGGTGTCTCCATTGTCATATAGTAAAAAATAGTATAAGTGTTTAAACACTTTTTAATTTTCCAGCAGTATTCTAGGTCAGTTATGTTTAAAACATACACACATTTAAATTGCAGAAAACATCAGTTCACGCATTATTCACAAAATAGAAATTAGTTTCTACGTTTCAGGAATACATATGCCGCCAATCATGTTTTAACTAATACGAACTATAGTGTCTATGGTCATAAACTTCTTGTTTAACATTGCAGTACGCAATTACTCCTTTTCCTATTGGACACAACTCTGTTGAGTTACAAAATGTAGATCTACATAAAAATTGAACAAACGTCTCTATTTGTTTCTACTAGAGTTATTAAACGATAGTAAAATGTTATAGTTTTATATCTTTCTTTCTCTATTCTAACTTTGGTTGTTTTTCGGTGGGAACGAATTCTTCACGAGATCAAGCTTGATAAGTGTGGTTGAAAAAGGGTCCTTTAATCATCTACCTGAAGCCCCCAACAGAATTACTTTTTGGACCTACTTATCCTTTATTTACCCAATTCCAAGAAACACAGAAAACAAATTGGAAGCTGGCCATAGTATTACTTCATTAAAAGATATCGCATACATTTTAGAAGAAAACTTTTTAGTTAGCTATTGGCCTTATACGTTGGTATATTATAATCCAACATGCATCCACTGATCGAGTGAGAGTGCAACAGTTCGAATTGTTTGTACCCGTGGAAAAGTGAGATTCATTGATTTGAAATAGTGTTATTTGTCTTTTGGACGACTTTTTGAAGTAAGGAAAATACAGAGCCTTTTATCAGCGTCTTCTCAGTTCTCTGTCTGTGTAATAGATCATATCAGGGTCACCAACTTCTACTGGCACAGAAATTATGAGCTATATACGCTACGGGGGGTTGTAGCAGCAGTCTTATTGTTTCATATTCCACTAGCTAATTTGTCAGAACACTGCATACAAAAATAGTGGAATACGAAAAGTAAACAGAAACTTAATAAATGAATACAAACGAGGCTTACTTGGAAAGTATGGGCAAATTTATACATCATGAGTAAAGGAAGTCGGACACTGGTGTAGGAATTTCAGAGATAGAGTACGATGAGTAACGAAGCGGGAGACATTCTGTTATCAATGACGATCAGTGTTTGACGATTTCGGAAATCTTCTCAAATTTTCCTCAAACTTTACGTACAGGGTGGGCAAATTTCGATGTTTATATAGGGTAACTCGGTAACTATAGGAGATACAAAAAAATGGAAGTCACATTCTCGATCTCTTTTTTTGAGACAAATTCACTGGCGAAAACAAAAATTTGCTATCGTCTTTTGTTTTCGAGTTATAAACAAAAGTTCAATTTTTTGACTTTTAGACACATGTGAATATCGTGGTTGTTTGTAAAGTTATGAGAAAATAACTTTTACATTCTCAAGGCACTTTTTTCTGTATAATCCATTGGCGTCGAGAAAATTTGAAAAAAAAGGTTCAATGTCGAGTTATGGCCTAAAGTTGTATTTTTTTAAATGGGAATCATAGTTGGCTATGGTTTACTTAAAACGGATTGTTTTTTCTCTTTCTAACAATGTATCATATGTCGGGTAACTTTTGATGTGTAAGTCTTTAATAGCGAACATAATATTTTACTAGATTACTTTTTGCGTTTTTTTATATTTTAC
>JABXWE010034312.1:0-16261 GCA_014611495.1 Limonius californicus
ATTACATGATTAAACAATTAGCAGTAGAACGTAAAGTACACCTACAAATCAAAATAGATACGGATTACATCCACCCACATCTATCCAGTACCAGTACGGGTATAACAAAGAGGGTATTATATAACTGACTACTGGTTAATCTATAATTCAAGTATATTGTCTATTCGAGTGATTTATTAATTTTTGATAGAATATTCTATTTACCTACTATACGATTAATGTATTAAGCAATTAATCAAATAATCAAACAAATACATATTATTGGCATATTTATCAATCATACGATTCATCGATTAATCCATTTAAACAATTTATTGTGTTTATAATGGACTACCCATTACTTATGTCTACCATGAGACCTAAAGTAAAGTAACTATAAAATATCTTCAATATGGATTACATGAAGTTTGTTACTAAAAAATCGGGATGTGGTACATCCTGTAGGCGATCCTTTTGGAGTTTCTCTTTAACTATAAAACATGTTCAACAAACTTTCAAAGAGAAAAAACACATTAAAACTTATGTGGTTCCATCCACCCTTCAAATAATTAATTCAATCTCTAACTTCATTATCTGCAAAACAAAATCTAGACGGATAGGGTTGACTAACTATTCTTAATTATAAGTTTCATCCTATTAGAGAATTTATTAGTAGAGCAAATGGTTGCCCCAATTCGAAGTTTGCTGCTGTTAAAAAACGGCGAGGTAGCGTGAGAGGCGAAAAAGCGAAGCAATGAGTAAATAAAGATTAATGACAAGTTGACTTGCAGCTAGTGGTTTGCCGGAACTTTATCTCTTATTTTTCTATCACCCCTTGAAGGGTCATGATGTGGAATTGGCAAAAACGTGTTTCGCAATTTTCCTAAAGTTTCCCACTCGCACGCCGAAATTACATCTCGCAAACTGCTCCAACTTTAAACGAGATGCAGAATTATTTAATATTAATTTGAGTTGTGGGGCGGAGGGGAAAAGTTTACAAGTGACATTTAATTTCGAGTATTATTCAGCAAGGAGAACAAAGTTTATTGCCAACAGCCACTTTCGGTAATTCTTTTTCTTTTCCCGCCTCCAAGGGATTGCTGTTTCGTACGGCATTTCGAGTCTCCAATATTTATGATGAGGCTTCTCTTTTCAATTTTAATTGTGACATTAATCTTCAAAGGCAATGCCTATTTTGTAGGCAATAAAGAGAGAAGACATTATTCTTAGCTTTCTGGTATGCAGTAATACCAAGTTCAAATAAAGACAAAAAATTTCGTTTATTCGATTTTGTATCTATTGTGGCAACAAAAATTCCCGGACATCACTTGAAGGCATATATAGGCAACCCATTTAACTACAGTCGAGGAAACTCGCGCATACGTCGTGCACGTTAAGGAATTGACAACTTTTAAGCTTATTTTCACGAAACATACTGCACAATCAGTAAGATGGATATTATACTGTTCCATTTAAAGAAACTTCGCAGGTGAACACTCATTTAGGAGTAACACAACAGAAATTTTTAGCACTGCTGACATTCAAAAATAAAATTTACTAATTCTACTACCTACTAGAGAAGTACGTGGTGTTCAGAAATGTATGATGGCATTGTATTTAATAATGCGTAAAAAGTCTTACTTTTAATTGACATACGAGTACATTATAATGATTAGTGTGGTGCTAACTCAGTTGGCAGAGCGCTCGTCTTCTGAGCAAAACGTCGATTATAGCTAGAGCTCAATTCCACAGTATTACCTTGCAGAGTATACAAATATTGTGCTGCAAACCACAACACACAATTTCCCAATACTTTGCCAAACATGGGGCCCTAATGTCAAAAACCTAGAATTTCTGTGATTCGGATTTGACGTTAAACTGAAGGTTCCTCCTGCTTGTATCGTAACTGTAAGGGGAAGCACGAGGCAGAGAAGAGGCCGCTGTACATCACTGCGAAAAGGTTGTTTAGGACTAATGATTTACATTTTCTATAGCAGAAACCGAAAATTGTGTCTTAGTTTAATTTACTACATATATTCCAGTCTACATCATTGTCGGAATAAAAAGAACGATTTCCAGAAATGTTTTTTCAGCATAGTATATTTTATGTAGAACTGCTATACATACTTGCTATTATTATTTCATGAAACTGTTAGTATTACAAGTAAAGTATACCATAGCCGGCCTCGGTGGTCTAGTGGTTAGCTCAATTGCCTTTAGATCCGAGGGACGCGGGATCAAATCTGGCCAAGGTCGGCGAGACTTTTCTAGCGGGGAAAAAAAGTCGTAGGTCTCGTGCCACTGCGATGTGTGACACGTTAAAAATCACTACTCGAGTTGGAATTACCCCAGATAGGCAAAATTCTTAGTTAGGGTGTACAATGGGCCAAATGTGACCTAAGTGCATAGAGATGCTTGGAAAACCGCGTCCTACATCTCGCTCTTTCAAATCAATCAATCAATCAAAGTATACCAGAAAATAAACCAATGAAATCATCTGCAAATGTAAGACAAATGTTCAAGAGTTGAGGTTATGTTTACACTGTATTGGTAAATTTATCAGATGAAAAGTACGACAGTATAATTAAAGTTGATGCAAAGTTCTACGTAACATACTTTGCCTACTAGTAAAGGCAAGAAAATCTACCTTAACCTCAAATGCCATTTAAAATGACATCTGATCTTCCAAACAAGATACTTTTAACATCAAACTAAGCTTAAATTAAGTATAACCTGTTGTTCGGAACATTGGGTTACGTCTAACCTGTAACGTAACCATGTAACGTATTACTTACAATAGATAACTGCTTTGGCATTTAGATTATTTGCCATTTTTAATAGTATTTGAGGTTATGGTTGCCACAAAATCGGCGCGAAGATATTTTGCACCGTAGGCAAAGTTTATTGGCGCGCCCCTTCTTTCAATTGTTACATTTTTTTTAATCGAAATATGGAAAAACGATAATGGGTTTATGTAGTTATTAACAATTCCACAAAAAATTACACACAGATCAGAAAATCAGAACTTAATTGTTCTTGCCTTCTTCCTTACAAAATTTCAAAACAGTCTTCATAGACGTAGAGAAGGCATACGATTCCATCCCAAGGAAAAGACTATGGGACGCCTTAGTTAAACTGAATATTAATGAACACCTAATAAATATTATCAAAGAAATGTACAAAGGAAATAAGACCGTTTTAAATCAAAAAAATATTTCTACAGTCTAATTTTGAAACATCCAAAGGACTACGTCCGGGCTGCAGACTATGTCCTCTTCTTTTCAATCTGTACATAGAATGTGCGTTGGATTGGAAAAGGAGAATTCATGGGAATCCCAATTAACGACCAATGTCTATATACTCTCAATTTCGCTGACGATCAAATTGTAATCGCCCAAGATGTATACTACCTGGAATTTATGCTGCAAAGGTTATACGGAACCTACGAAGAGTGGCGCCTTAAAGTCATCATCATCATTGACAGCCTTTTTGTTCCACTGCTGAGTATCAGACTCTTCTCTGCCACATGTTCCTCCGCAGCGCTAAGGTAGAAATACGGGGGACAGTTTAATGTCGAATCCGAACGACAGAAAATCCAGATAAGGTTTGTAGCATTACGATCCCACGGTTGCAAGACGAATTGGGAAATTGTGTGTGGTGGGTTGCAGACAAGATTTTTATAAATCTGCGTAGTAATGCTTAGGTTTCAAATCCAAGCCAGAATCGACTTTATGCTCAGAAAGTGAGCGCTCTACCAACTGAGCTACCATCACACCGGCGCCTTAAAGTAAATACCAATAAAAGAGAATACTTAGTGATAAACTCCGAAGCAAAGTTTAAAATACTAGTAAACGATGAAACTGAAATCAAACAAGTAGACAAATACAAATATCTACGTGGCACTATAACTACAAATGAATTTGGATCGCCCAATATTAAGAGTAGAATAGAAAAAAGTAAACCAATAATAGGATGTTTGAACTCAGTCTGATGGGACAAACGTATAAACAATAAAACGAAGAAACATATCGGAAAAGCGTTGGTAGAGTCGGTACTGTGTTATGGATCGAAAATATGTAGGATAAATGCAAAACACAGGAAAAAACCACACAGTTACTTACGAAGTGCGGAAATTTCCAGAAGGGAACATATTACTGACGAAGGATTAAGAAGGAAAATGAAGGCACAAGAAATCCTAGTAGATATATTGAAGAAGAAGTGGTGAAATGGTTCGAACACCTGATACGCATGGAAGAAAGCAGAGGGCCCTCACGAGTTTTTAAATGGACACCACCGGGTAAAAGAAACAAAGGAAGGCCCAGGCGATCATGGAATAAGGGAATCCGAGTAGCAATGGACGCATGGGAAGTAACTGCTGAAGATGTGATAGACAGAGAGGCATAGCACATTGGAACGGGAAAGTTCTGTGAGCCCTGGGCACATGCTGGGCAGGAGGCTAGCCTAACCCTTCGCAGATAGAAGAGAAGTTCCACTACATGATTTACGATTGTCAAAAATGCTCGTATGACAACCGGGACCGATGGCTTTACGTACCCTCAGAAGTATGACCGATTGCAGATGCCACTACATTGATCCACCCATGCGAGTACTAACCAGCGTGGATTGTGCTGGACTACGAATACCATGCATTCATATAAAATATAATGTAAAAATATGAAAATATACGGCACGTTTTCATAGCCTTTGGATTATTCACTGCTGTATTTAACAGAATACCCTGTGTATAAATATATTTCTGCAGTGCTCTGAATGTTTCTATTTTTTAAAGAATTTAAAATTTTCATTTTCTTGTCGTAGAAAGTATGATTCAAAGGAAGAAGCGATTGACGGTGGTTTTAACACACTTTTCTTGAATGAAATGTCAAAAATAACAAATATGCAAAGCATTTTAAAGAACTGAACAGCCGTAGAGCTTAGTTGTTTTCCTGAATGTGATGCTAACCATAACAATTATATAAATTTTCATTTTCAGAATACGGCTGTGGGTATTTATAATACAAAATAGCTCCAACGGGAGTCAAGAATAGCATTTATACAAATCATTGATTTTGTGGATTGATTGTGCCATTTTAAGAGCGGATGCTGCATGTATTTGTAACATTATTTCCCGAATAGGATGTGAAGAATAATATTTATTTAATTGTTAGCTTTGCGGGCTGCGGAAAGCGAATTGTAAGGCAAGCTAAGAACACTTCTATAGAATGTTTACGGTTAGTTTGCCTTAATTATAGCGGCTTTCAATATTTGTTGACATTTTGTAGTGTTCTAACAGCATCGGTTATTCAGGTAGTTGCAAATGAAAAAAATGAAATCAAGTGGCTTTCAAATTTATAAGTACTGACTTTGTTCATAAATTATTTATATAAACTGCAATACCAAGATTTATACCGCTAAAGTGTCTCCAGCGAATGCTTCTCCTAACAGTCTAGCGGCTAGACTGTTACGAGAAGGGTCAACTGATGTCGCAAGCGCGAGCGTTGACATATTTAATATATTACTGATAATTTTTATATAGCTTGATATTTGGTGATGCAAAGAATTGCTGCCTTTACACCCGGGATGCTTTCAAGAAGCAAAAGCCACAGAAGCACAATACAGGGTGATTCACGGGAGAATACGAGCCTACCATTCCAAAAATAGGCAACCCAAGATACTGCGACATTCAAATTTATATTGACCGTAGTCTATATCAGAGATGTCCGTTGAATATTTTTGATAGTTTACTGGCTTAAGTAAAACTTATTCAACTCAAAAGTTTGTATAAGAGGATATGCGAAATAGTTAAACTTTATAGATTTCGTTCACACTTGCTTTATTTATAAGTTGAGGCATTAGGCATCGTTGATTCATAATATCGACAATACAAATTAATACATCGCAGTACCTGGTGATATGTATTTTGGGTTGCATATTTATGAAATTATAGAGTCGTACTTTCCCGTGGATCATCCACCATACAATTTTGTCGTGTTCACTTTCTTAAGTACCTATGTTCTATTTTAACAGATATACATGGGCATATCTGATGATGTTTGAGATACGTTACTCATTTTCCATAGTACTAGTATTAAAAATTATACTATCACTGTGTATAAACATTAATAACTTGATAATAATGCTAATACAACTGTTACGCTTCAAGCTTTAAAAAAACTGCGACAATTGCGGAGAGCTGACGATAATATGTAAACTTTGTCCATTTTTAATAAACTTTAAAGCCTAGTTTTATGATTGTTTTCATCCCCATATCTGGCGTGCGTTGGGGACGTGAACAAATTCATAAAGTTTTAACTCCTGTTTTATTACAGCGTCAGTGAAAAATATGCAAATTCAGCCTCGCATCCTTATATGCTTCATGATTTATGTACAGGGCTATTTAAAAGTACCCGCCAATTTTAATATTACAGTGACCTACTTCAAATATTCATTCATACGACAACGCTTTTCTCTTAGCAAAAGAGTAGGGTCTAGTAAACGTTAATAATGATCATTGAAGTAATGTATGGGGACGTCCATTAAAACAGTTAGTCAAGGTATGCCCAAGTCCTCAGGACCTTGTATATTTCCTTTGAACAACCTTGTACTTTATTTGCAATTTAACCTCAAGCTATTATGCTTTAAAAGGAAAACCCTTTAATGACTCTCCCTAACAGTACCTTGTAAGCGTATCCTTAAACACTTCCTAGGTATTAGGCGGTCAAGAGCAATTAAAACATTGGCCTTTCAAGAGTGCGTTCGGAACTAAAGCATAAGGATGCACTCACCATTAACCCCTCGTTGTCCTTTCATACGACGACCCACTGTGGGCGATACAAGGGTTAAGGGTCGGTCAGGGCGCAAGGAAGGCCTTTTCTCGATCGGCGGCGGGGTCGTGGCCTCTGCTATGCTCTCCGCCCATACCGTCTCCACCATGGAGTCAATGCTGGAAGATCGCGGTAAGCGACTGTTGTTAACTTTCCTAAAAATAAAATAAAGATGTAGTTAAATGCGTGAGATGATGTTTGAATGAATTGAAGTGGACCCTTAACATAAGTTTTCCTAAAACCCTGAATTGTCAAATGTGCTAATGATTAAAGTCCGGATTTATATGCATTGAAAACCTGATATAAGTATATTAACTTAAACATACAGTATGATGGATACAGCCACTATCAAAACATTTTTTTGGTTATTCCGACGAAGTTAAATAATTTTTTAAACTAATTATAAAAATTAAGTTTAAAAATTCTATTTTTAGTGTTATCACTGCTTGGAACGTATTTCTACGTATGCTCAATTTTTTAAAATCGTTTGTTTTGAGAGTTGTCCTAAAATATTTAAATAAGTTTTGCAAAATTGGTCTGTGGGTTCAAATTAGGGTGGCATTAACGTGAAATCGAAAATAAAACAACGTATCATCTATTTAACATCACATACCAGCAAAACAGAGTTGTAGCGATACTGTATTCCTAAATACTTTTAAATGCAGTATATCGTATTTACAAATTTGGTTGTGTCGCCTGATATCGATTGCAGTCATTAGGGAGATAATTTGTTTAATTTATTTTTGAAATAAGTTAATACTCCAATTGGCAATGTACTGCTATTACATGCACTAATTTCACAGCACAACAAAGAAGCTAAAAGGATTGAAGTATTGAATCACCAGGTTGACAAGTACAAAGTCCAGTTTCGACTCCCGGGCGAAGACAATTTAATTTTTTTTTTAGATTTTAATTTACTTTTTTGTTAATGTTAGCGATATTACAATTTTATTGCCAATCAAGTTTTTATGTAATTTGTTAATACCAAACGTGACAAGTTTTACTACCAATAAGGATACTGATTAACTATTAGCAAATAGTAAATAGTAAAATAATATTAAATATATTAAATAAACAATATTACGTAAAAAAGAAATTGTTTATACCGCTAACATTAAAAAAAGAAATAAACTGACTAATAAAAAAGTGGCACCGCATGAGAATCGAAACCAGGTTTCCAAATTGAGAACCTAGCGCTTCATTAGAACAGCCTATTTAGGCTCTTCGTTGCGCGATGGTCGCTATTGCATATAATACGCGAAAAGTATTTAAGAAGCACTGCCTATTGCAATCTGTCCAAAACGAATGTTTCCATTATTTCGCATAAGCTAGATATCAAGCGATTCGTCTCAGCAGACTCATCTTGTAAATATATACTGAGCGATTCAATGTAGAGTACGAACCTACCATTCTAAATACAGGATACCCAAAATACAGTACGTATCACCGGGTACTGCAATATGTAAATTTTGTTAACGGTTTTACTAATCACATCTCGTTAGATGCAGCGGCGGATGCAGGTGGTATTCTCAGGGGGAAGGGAGGTAAAGTAAAGTATCTTTAATGAAATTTAATAGTATATATTTTGTTTCATAAAAATAGCTACAAAATTTAATTTTTATTTAGAGACAAAAAGTCGGGGGGTGGGGGCGACGTTAAACCAATCCCCCCGTATTCGCGTCTGTTTACATGATAATATGAAAGAGCACCATTTTGCTGGTACCACATATGCGTCTTGTATTTAAATCCACGTTTTCACATAAGAGTAGCAATGTGTGTGTTAAACAGACTTCCCCTTTTAAAATCATGTAGGTTAGCGCTGCTCTCAAATAGATATTATTCAAAATTTGTTTGATTTGAATGAGCTGCACTTAAGCCTTTTAATTGCCAAGCATATCAAACATGCATATCTGATTAATAGTATCGTCTATAACAATGTAGATATCGCAATATTAGGTGATATGTATTTTGGTTTGCCTATTTTTGGAGTGGCTTGCACTCTCCCATGAATCACCCTGTCTATTTTACATATATAAACACACAGCAAATGTGATCTCATTCTAAAATGTGCATCTATACACTTAAATTCAAGGCAGCTAGCAGTAGCATTTAAACATAAGTGTAAAAATTCGACTGAGGACTTTACATACATAATCATTTAAAAGTTAACAACTTTCAGTTCCTATTGCTGGACACCGACACTATTTTTTGCCACGTGTTTCAACGCAGTCCTTAGGTAATAGCATTGAGTACTTACAGGTTAACGTCTAATCCGAAAGACAGAAAAACCAAAAAAAAGTTGAAGCATTAAGACCGCACGGTTACCAAAGCCGGATTGGGGAATTGTGCGTGGTGGGTTGCAGCAGTAGATGAATAATAATGCAATAATATTGTTGTCACGTTCGTCAAGGAATGCACCCTGTATGGCGACGTTTCTTTTTATTGAACGTACCCTGTATGCGCCACGTTTATATATCTTCTTGCAAACGCAGCATTAATTCAAGTCTTCCCACTGTTACGCGCGGGCAAAAGACGAAAAAGTCAGGCTCCAGTTCTCGACCTGAGTGTTACTTAGATTTAAAATCACCCTCGGGCGTCCAAATCAGTGTAATTTACCAATATGTAATGACTTTCGTTTTCTGCGGTATCATTTACGATACGTCCGAAAATGGCGAATATTCGATTTCCCAAAACTTCCGAAAATATCGTTTAAAGTACCAATTTGGGAAATTTCATCGTATGACGCAATATTAAAAAAATCTGCCAAAAGCAAGCGGTTTTGAGACAAGCAACTGTAAAAACTATACCCAGGGACTGACTCAAGTTTTACACCCTCCTGAAGGGCGAATTTTTCATCAAAGTAGTAAATCAAAGCCTCACAATTCAGCTGTTCTATTTACTTTACCGATGGGGAGGCCCCCATGAGACGACACCGTTAATTGTGCCATCTTGTGAAATCAGTTTATATTTCGTATCTTTTACTCGAAGACTTTTGAACGATATAAGAAAATACTGCGTGTACAAGGCCTTTCTGCAGTACCCTTTTTATGTATTATTAACTTAGATTTAATTGTTTCGGGCTTCACCCCTTGTTTACTATTAAGACAGTTCGTTTCAAACTGTGTTTGTTCTAATGTTTATCTTTGTTCGTTACCAAATTATGATTATTTAACCATTTTGCATGTATTTTTGCCCGTCTTTTTAAATTTCATTAAATGCCTTGCAAAGTCGACTCTTATTTTATATTTTGATCTTGGTTAAAGTAATGTGAAGGTTCCTGTAAGGACAGCTGAGAGTGATTGTTGCGCCGCTTTGTTAACGGGGATAGTAAATTAGTACATTTTTTATTAGGAACAATTGCGTGAAAAGGCAAGTTTCATCACGCACGACTTTCGGATTGGGAGTTCAAAGTAACGTGGAGCTTGAGCAGTGCCGGATCTAGTGATATTTCCGTTAGCGCCCTCATTTATTACGACTTTATCCCAAATTTGATCAGATTTACGCGCAGTGTATTTTACAAAAGGAACCCTTCCTTCTCCTCTGTGCTACGCTAGGGCATACCATAGTTTATGTGTCATAATTACGTTAAGGCCGGTGCATTGTTAATTAATAAATTGACTTTAATTTACATAATAACAAGATTTCTGAAAATATGCTAAGTAAAGTGTTGGACAAAATAGAAAAAAGTTTGTGTAATGAATTCGCCAAACGTAAATACATGGTTAAAAAGGCGTAAATACAAACTACTAATTTAGACCTCTTTTTAAGTTACTGTAAAACTAGAAGTACTACTATATAAAGACCAATTTACCCGATGAAAACAAATCAAAATAGTGACAATTATATCCGTACGAAATAAAAATAACGTTTTTCCATAATAAGAATTCTGGGCAACACAAATCTTTTTATTTTATAAATACGTTATTTATCGTTTGCGTATTAAAAACAATACCCGCAGGTTAAAAATACAAAAACGTGAAATTCCATATAAGAATTTTGTGTACAACGACCGCAAGGTGTTTATTTTTAGGTAGTTATGTGACGTGAGCGGAAAATACGTAAAATGTCCCATTTTCCCATATTCCTTTGGGTCAATAAATTCAGGTTAGGACCAACCAAAAATAAACAGATAGCGATCAATTTCTGTATTTATAGATAAGCGTAACACAGTAAGATAAATATAGTGTGAAATAGAATCGATAAAGGGGCACCTTTGGAAAAACTAAAGTCTTGTTTTAGCTTAATGCAGACAATTATTGTAATTCATTTAATTTAACATGTGTTATCAACCATAAGTCAACAATAAAAGTCTATAATGAATATTCGGTTTGGTTATAATGAAACATTGTTATAAATAATAACAAATAGCTGAAAAGACTAAAATGCTTATTTCACATTTCTGACAGATATGTAATTTTTTTTAAATTATTGCTGATTTTTTTTTAATTATTGCTGAATTACTTCGCTGTAGTTTTTCATTGCGTGCATAACTGGTTAGAATTTAAATTTGTTTTAATTTTTTTTGTTGATAGCCGCACTGCTGATATATGAAGGTATGGAAAACAAGTCGAGGAATTATTTATTTGCGGTGGAAACTAATACTTTTAACATTCTCAAACTCATAAGAGCTTAATTTTATTATATTATTGACAAAGAAAATCTTTAAGAAGTTAGAACTAATCGTACACACAATAAATAAGCGATTGAGATTTGTCGTCTACAAAGTTTCGAACATACTTCGCGCAACTGGAATAAATAAATTATTATAGTATTATAAGTAATGCTTAAAGATAGGGCGTGCCGAAAAACAGAAAGAGCTATTGCTGATAATTTGTAGGAACCTTCACCGACTTTCATTGTTTTTTCATATTTATTGACATAAAAAAATGAAAATTTATGTTTTTATTGGGCAAATAGCAGCGTATTATTTAGTACTAAACGCAGTTTAAACCTAACCCGCTTATTTCTCACAGACATTTTTAGAAAGCCTTGTAGGAGACCTGCAGAAAAGAATTTAAAAAGTTCTGCAATCCATGCTTCTTCTATTATTTCCCGGCTCCTATAAAATTCGTAAAGGTTTTTGTGGCATGCTCTTCTCAAAATTCTATTAGTTTCGTATAAACACATGTCCAGTTTGAAAATTTATGAAACCATAGTGATATTATTTTTAAAGCGTTCGATTTCAATCAAGGTGCTTCAACGTCTAGGCTAGGGCATTCCCCGCTAAAATATGTACCAACATATGGAAGGTAGCCGAAGTAATAATGGTACAGAAGCAAGGAAAATCATAACGACCCATCACGTTCTCGCCGATAATTTGAAATCTATTTGAAAAACTATTACTCAAAAGGCTCAAACCAATAATAGAAAGAAAAGAACTGATACCAACACAACAGTTTGGATTGCGAAACCAACATTCAGCTGTAAAACAAATTCACAGGGTAATAAATACCATAGAAAAAAGTCTCGAGGAGAAAAAAGTCTGCTCAGCTATCTAGATGTTGCCCATGATTTTGATAAGTATGGCATCAAGGACAGAATCATAAACTATAAAAAAATCTTCGCAAGCAATTTGCTAAACTTCTGAAGTCTCACATCACAAACAGACTATTCAGGATCAAGCAAACAGAGGAATTATCCGACTTCGAAGTTAAGGCACGGGTACCACAAGGCAGTATACCGGGGCCAATAATATATCTATTGTACACGAACAATATCCCGTAAACCAACGGGATAAAAATAACCATGTTCGCAGAGGACACTGAAATACTAGTGGTAAACAAAGGAACTAAAGAAACTGCAGAAACACTACAACAAGCCACACACCAGGTGGACAGATGGCCAAAATGATGGAGATTAAAACTAAACGAAAGCAAGTCAGTGCATATAAACTTCATGAACAAAAAGGATGATTACGTGCCAGTGACACTCAACTACAGCATCACACCGTACAGTTAAGTATCTTGGAATGAACTTGGATGCCAAACAACGCTGAAAAGAGCATATAAAAATGAAAATAGAAAAACTAAAAATAAAATATGGGAAAATGTAACGCCTGCTGGGAAGAAATTCACAACTTTCAATACATAACAAGAAATATGGTTGTTAACTTTGAGGCTGCTGAACTAACATCAATCAATTTAAAAATTTCCAGAACAAACTGCTGAGGAATATCGTTGATGCACCCCTAGTACGCTAGAAACAGTGAAATCCGCAGGGATCTATCGACAACACACGTATTAAATATTAATATATTAAACATTTTGGCGACTACAATACATACCGATATTGCAAGTATGGGAAAGTGGAAGTAATAATTTATCCAGTTTATTTCAAAATTGTAAATAACCAAATATCTTTGGTAGTTTTGTGTTTGCACTACTATTAACAGTACTATTATATGGAATCTTAAGTCGGTTATAGATATGTTCGCAGTCACCAAATAAAAATAGTGGTTGGTGATTTTAATGCCAAGGTGGGTAAGGAAAATGTATATAAACCGATCATAGCTATTACAGTAAGCATATGAACAGCAACGAGAATTAATTACAGATAATTGAATCTGCTACAGGAATAAACCCAAGAATTGCGTCAATCTACTTCCAACATACACAGATAAGTGAGTTTTCCTGGATATAACCTAAAGGCACAATAACGAATCCAATAGATCGGGTGGACACAAAGAATATGGAAACCAGCACGGTTGTGAAGAGTTGTAGAGGAGCGGACTTCATATCACTACTTGATCAAACTCAAGGTGTGTAAGCGAAGACTAAAGCAAGAAATGGGAAGAGAACAATATAGGGATATAAAATACATATAAAACAGCACAAACCCACATTGCAAGAAGCAAAAAATGCGTTAAAATATATTTCTAACATATAGAAGAAATGGACGAATATTAAGCAATCAATATGACCATCCGAAATATTATTAAAACATTATAGCGGATTGACCTCAATAAATTGGTTTGGTAACGAATTTAGACTGGCCCTTGTAAACAGAAATCAAGTTGAAAAGCGTATAGTAATGAATAACACACAGGAAAGGAGAATGAATTTGAAGGGAGCTAGAAGGAATGTAAAGAAAATATGCTGAAGCAGAACAATAATACCGAGGGAACGATGGTTGCAGATAATTTTGTAAATAAGGCGATCAGAAACTTCTACTAGATGGGACAAAGCAGAGATTTACCTACCGTAAGGATATAGATATAGAAGGCAACCTAATGTTTAGTAACGAGGGAAAAATAGGAAGGTGGGAAGAGCATTTTAAAGGTACATTAAACGATTATGGCTAGATTGATAAACAGCCTACAGTACCAAACGATGTGGAAAATGGATGAGAAGACGGAATAGAAAATTTCTGCGAAGAAGCACTAAACTAAGAGCAAATAGAAACCATAATCGAAACAAAAAAAAATAATGAAATAGCTGGTGAAAATGGAATTATTGAAGAATTGCTAAAAATAGGTGGTGTAAGTTTATATCGACTGTTATATGAATGTATAGTCGAAGTACAGGACTACGAAATTATGTTAGGAAAATGATCGGAGGTAATATTATGGCCTATAAATAAAAAGGGGTGAGAAAACAAGGTGGGACAACGGCAAAGGCATTGTTGGGTTGATCATAAAAATCTTAGCAAATTTTCTGAAAATGTACAGAAGCAGTAATTGGTGACTAACAATGCGGTTTTCGCAAATATAAATTAGGGAATGATCAGATTTTTGTAATAAAGCAGTTAATGTCAAATAGTTAAAAGCCAAATCATATGGTATTTATTGATCTTAAGCAGGTTATGGTAGAGAAAGAAAAAACAAACTATAATAAGTTATAGAAGATCTACAAATCCCGTACAAGATTATAAAATTGATACGAATGACGTTAAGAGGATCCAAGAGTAAAGCCGAGGGAGACATAACAGAGAACTATAACGTTAATCAAGGGAAACAGGAAAATCCACTATTGTTGATTTTGTTTAACCTGATTCTGGAATAAATAATTCGAGAGTGTTATATATCCTAGCGGATCGATGCTTAGAGAAAGCAAACGCGCGGGTACAAATCTTGCAAGACTAGCAACTGTGATACTATAATTTCTGCTACAGAAATGTCTTACAACGCCATATACTCCTTATGGAGTTACGAGGATTAAGTAAGTAAATAAGTATATTTGCAGCTACTAAGCTGCTACTACTACTACTAATATATAGAACCATTATACGACCAGTTGTAACATATAGGGATGAATTATGAGAAATTACCAAAAAGAACTAAGGAAGGCTGGACATTTGGTAGTGAAAAATATTTAGAAGAATTTTCAAAGCTAAAAAGATCGAGCGACCCTTCACACGAAAATTAAACGTCGAAATAAAGAAGTTATATGGAAAACCTACTACAACTAAACAAATCAAAGCTCAAAGACATCGGGTATGTAGAGAGATTAGAAGAAATAGGGCCACGAAATGAAAGTCTCAAACATGTTGAAAACTGGAAAGGACCGGCTATGAACAGGGAGTAATAGAAACAGATGACCCAACAAGGATTTTTAAGGCCTGTTTGTGCTAATATTTACATGATATAATTACCATTTCTGATTTTTAGAAAAACTCCGCAGTGGCTCACCAAAAATAATCTCTGCTAGAGACGATGCTGTGTTGAGAAGAATCTGGCTGAATGATAGAAGCTTTAATTCTACGGAATTGATCAAATTATGGTCAGATTCTGCTGGTGTAAACTTAATTGTATTTGCCTTAGTTTGGAGCTCGAGAATTCGGTGCTTTTAAGCCGAGTTACAAGCAGTTTGTAAATCCTTGTTTTACAAGTACCTTTGTAAAGCTGATAACAGTATATCTTGGCGTGGACTATACGGGAAACTAAAACGAGATATTGATTTTTAATATTTTTTATCTTTTTCCAAACTGCAGTAGTTAAAGTAGTACGTGAGCTTAGACATGCCTAAAAATTCACACCAATTAGGATTTCTGTGCGTTTTAATTGGATTGCTAGGAAATTTGAAGTTGGGAGGTGTAACGTTTTTTATTCTAATTAACAATAAAGTTTTATGTTTGGTTTGTAGGATATAATTAGTGCAACTTTGAAATTTGTGTACCGTACAGGAACATCGAAACGGTAATATTAAACCCGTTTTAGTTTCACGTACCACGTAGTTGTTGTAAATTAAAGTACCTATTGTTCAAAATTGATCACCAGTTCACATAATTTTAATGTTGGCAATGGATATTCATAAAAGTTGTAGAGATTCGGATTAAACAGATAAGTTTATTTTATGGATACAATGTTCCATGAAATAGACCGCTCTGTTATATTAATATATATATATATATATATATATATATATATATACAGTGTGTCGCATTTAAGATGAAGACACCCCCATATTTTTGCTATTTGAAGGAATACGGATATTTTGCTTCGCGTTAGAGATATCGAAAAA
>JABXWE010034314.1:0-22698 GCA_014611495.1 Limonius californicus
GAACATGGCCAGAAGCGAAACAGTTAGCAGCAAATAAAAAACAATGGGCGAAATTTGTGCATACACTGTACTGAAATCAAAATAAATATAATACACCTTACACCTTAGGGTAAAAGGTTTTCCGATTATATATATATATATATATATATATACATAAATATATATATATATATATATACCATAAATTATTAGTATATATATATAGAATCGGAAGGAAAAGTAACTTTGGTCGTAAAAATTATGAATTTTAAGATGTAAGTTGTTGGGGTAATCGACCAAGGGCAAAGAAATTACACCACCCTTTGTTTATTTAGCTAAGCTTTCGGAAAAAACTTTATTCCATCATCAGAGCAAAAAACTGGGAGGTTATTAAAACAAACTTGCAGCACATGAATAACTAATTTACAAATTACTGAACATTATAGTAAAACCTGCGTGTACATTACTGCAGTCCCGAGTTAAAATATAATTTAATAAATAATTACAAACAACATATTAAAATACAATTTGCACATGTACAAATTCTTGTGGTGATAACAAACCAGTTATATATATATATAACTTTTAGTTTAATGCATATACACACCTACGTAGATACGTAGTACTATGGTACAATGGTCTCTCTCTCTGAAGCTGATAAACATATTCTCCAAGATATTTCTAGATACAACAGTCTCATAATACAACCCCAACGCGCTAAAAAAAACAACTCGTTAGCCAGTATGATTTGAGCCATAGTTTAAAAACTACTACTTTATGATATTCAGCACCACTTTATCAAATTCCAAGCTATCTATCAATAAAACCATAATCTGTGTTATGGTAATTAAGGCAGCTTCAATAATGCAAATTACGTATCAAGCCTATATATTTCAATCAGAAGTCGTCAAGAAGTAGTAAGTAAACGCAATTTATTTCAATTACAAGTTACCTTAGGAAGTGGAAGAGCATCTGTGAAATTATTATGACCATTCAAATTCTTAAACCAGAAGGTACACATCAAAAGGTAGCCTATTATTCGCAACTTGCAACATCCTAACATTTACAAGTAGAGTTTATTAAAACACCTACATACATCCCAAGAGAAGAGTCAATAGTTGTTCAGGAGATCTAAGCGCTTACAATCTCCAACCTTTCTTTTTAATGCAAACAGTTTTGTAAGCTCCTATTTGCAAAACTTTAGCTTGGCGTTCGTAGTACTTTTAAGCCTACTATCATACATAGTATTTTTAATTAGGCGAAAAATCAGAAGTATTTTAGTACCCTAAACTACTAATACTCCGGTATAATAATTTTTACAAATATATAGCTATACAAATTTTTGTAAGAATACAAAATATTTAGGTAAAAATTGTCGGTTCGCAATAAATTACATTTTATTAATAAGATTGGTGGCTTTCCTATAGTTGGTGATTTTTTTGCATTTTCTGTATCATCAGTTAGTATTTGTTTTGGTGTGGTGGGTATCTTGTGTTGTTTTCTATGTGCACTATATTTGTTGCAGTAAAGTATGATATATACTGATATTCTATATTACACTTGTCGCATATGTTGAGTTGTCTTTGTGTAGTAGATAGTTCTGTATGTGGCGTGTATGCCTAATTCGTAATCTTGCAAATATGATTTATATTTTTCGGTCTTCAGGTACTGCCCACTCTTCGACTTCCTCCTTTATTTCTCTCAGCTTGTTATTGACTGTTTGTTCCATTTATTTTGTCATTGCTCTCTGATGTTAGTTTTTACTATATTTTTATATCTTGTAGATCTTGGTCTTTTACTGTATGTACGTCATCTTGTATATTCTGAATGGTATTATTTTTTGTGTTGATGTCCATCAGAGTATATATTGCTCTAAGAGAATCTGCGCAGATTGTGATTTTTGTCTTGTTCCACTGATTAAGCATGTTGTCTTTTTTATGCTGTAAGTCTCTGCAGTGAATACACTACAATAAGGTGGTATATTTATATATTATATTTATGGGTAGCATCTTCTGTATAGGTTCTAGCGCCAGTATATGAAGTAGTATTGCTTGTGGTATTCTCTGCTAGTATTGAAATAATTTCTATGGAGCTTGGACAGGGTTTGTGATTTGGAGTGCTGTTTAAGGTTAGGAATAATTGTTGGTTATGTAAAAACCCTAAAAGGATATTTATTATAAGATGCTTGTTCTGTATGTGGCAGTATTCGTTGGTTATGTAATTTAGTGTTAGTTGATTTCTTCTCATTTCTAATGGTGGTTCTACTGCTTCGACCAGTATGCTGTTTACTGGGCTTGTTGTAAAAGCTCCTATAGCTATCCTTAAAGTGGTATTGTGAATCGAGTCTAATAGTTTAAGTTTAGATGGTTTCACTGTTGAGTAAGCTATACACGCATAGTCGATTTTTGACCTTATTAGGACTTTGTAGACATTTATATTATATTTATATTTATCTTAGAAGCAAAATATTCGACATGTTTATCCATATGTATAGAAACATGGACTTTCACTAAGAAAAATGTAGAGAAATTGGCAAAAACACAAAGATTCATGGAAAGAGCAATGCTCGGAATATCATTGAAAGATCGTGTGAGGTGACGGTGGAGTGATGACCTCAAAACAATTGGCGGATTCGGATGGACAAGAACGGCAAGAAACCGCCAAGAGTGGAAACATTTGGAGAAGGCCTATGTTCAATATTAGATTTTCTAAAGAGGCTGAAAAGAGAGAGAGAGAGAGAGATTTATAAAGCCATTCCTGTGCGCACCCCACTTCACCCGACCAAGAGTTTTAATAATATTTAATTTTTGGGTACATTATTTCTTTAGTTTTAGTATGTGTAGTACCCAAGCTAGTCTTGTATCGAATATTACCCCTAAAAACTTTACTACGTTCATGTATTTTATTTCAGTATTGTGAGTTTTAATAACCGGGTGGTCATGGTTCTAATTTTACAAAAATGTATAGCTTAGGTTTTTGGTTTTGAAAATCTATGTAAGTCCTGTAGATAGTGCCCATTTTTCTAGGTTTGTAATCGTATTTTGTAGTTTGTTTTTCAATGTTTTTATATTATTTCTTATTTGGCATATAACTAGGTCATCTGCAATTAAGGATAATTTGGTGTGTGGTTTGTTCATTGCAGTAAGAAATAGTGTGACGCTTAATATTTCGCCTTGTGGTACTACATTTCGTTGTTCTTTTTTATCCGATATGCAGCCATTAATGTTTACTCTAAATTTTCTGTTTTGTAAAAAGTTTCTTACTTATTGAATATTTCCATCTAAATTATATTCTTTTAAGGTTTTTAGGATATGATACTTCCATGTGGAGTCATATGCCTTTTATATATCAAAAAATTTGTCGTTTACATGTTTGTTTTTAAAGGCATTTTGAATTTCAGTTTCTAATGAAACTATCTGGTCTACCGTAGAGCGTTCGTTGTTTACTAATTTGCTAGATTCCAAGAACCAAATTAGTCTGGGATTGACCATTTTTTGTGATATTTTGCTGATGCAGTTTGATAGTGATATTAGTCTGTAATTTATAGGGTTTGTGTCATCTTTGTTGGGTTTTAGGATTGGTGCAGTAATAACTGCTCTCCACTTCTCCGGGTATTTGTTGTTTTCCCATATAAAGTTGTATATTTGTAATAGATATAAGAGCGTTTCTTTAGAGAGATTACTTATCACTTGATATGGAATACTGTCTGGTCGTGGACTCTTGCCTTTCGTATTATCAACAGCGTATTGAAGTTCGCCAAATCTAAAGGCGTTTGGTATTTATTTTGATTTCTTTGTTTTTTGTTTCTATTTTTCTCTATATAAATTCTTGGGAGTAGCATGAGTCATCGGAGTTTTGTTGAAAAATTTCCGCTCAGGTGGAGGATCCGTTATGTTTCTTTTGTCTGTATTTAACATAGTTGTTTGTTGTATTGATTTGCCACCTTTCAATTTTCTAATTTTGTTCCAAACTGCTTCTGGTGGTGTATTGGCTTTAATTTCCGACATGAATTGTTCCCATGATTCTTCTTTACTTTACAATATTGTTCTTCTTAGTATTGCTTGACTTCATTTCAGATTTATTAAATTTTCTGCCGTTGTTTTCTTCCTATATGTATATAATCATGTTTTATTTAGTTTTATTGCACCCTCGCATTTTTTTTTGTTCCACCGGGGTACTATTTCCTTATCTTTTCTAACTCTTATTTTTCCGATTGCTCTGTTTGCTGTTTCTTTTATATTCTGTGTGAGATCATTTACTATGGTATTTATATCGTCGTATTCCGATATTTATTTGTGTGTTGCTGCTAATTTAGAATACAGTTTCCAGTTTGTACGTTCTAGTTTCCATTTTACATATATTGGATGAAATATTATGTTGGTTTCCATACTAGTAGAGTCTTTTATGGGGAGATGATTACTAGTGAAAAGGTATTACATTCTATGTAAATTGAACTATGTGCTATCTGTGGTTCACATATAGTTAAATCTATTGATGAACAGTTTCCGGTTTGATGGCAGAAGTGGGTATCTGTTCCATCGTTTAACAGTATTAAATCATATTCATTTAATATATTTTCAACATGTTTACCTCTTTTATCAGTGTTATCAGATCCCCATACGGAATTATGACCATTAAAATCTCCTGTTAACATGTATGTTATTGCTAGTTGGCTTAATAATTGTTTTAGTTCTTGTTCATTTATATTAGGATTCGGAGGTAAGTATATGCAGCTTATTGTTATTTTCATTGGAACGAATACTTGTATTGCCACCGCTTTCAATGTTGTGTTAATAGATTTTTTTTAGAGTAGTTTTCGTTTTTTTGAGAAAATTGTTATTCCACCACTTGCGTTTATAATATTACAACAATGAAATTTATATTATTTCTCGATATAGTCTCGCTGCCTAGCGATGAACTTGCGCAACCGATCTGGTAGCTTCCTAATACCGTCCTGGATGTCCATGTCTATCCACTCTTGAACAGCTTCTATAACGTTGTTATTTGACTGAAATCTATACTCGGTTAAAATGTCTTTTAGTGGGCCAAACAAATAAAAATCGGAGAGAGTAAGATCAGGACTAAATGTTGCATACGGATGAAGGTTTCAGTGAAGCCTGTTCTCGCAGGGGTAAGAGAGCGAACATCGTTTTGGAAAAAGCAAACAGAACTATGTTTTCTTTTCTGTTTGTTTATATACATTATAGAAACACATCTAATTGGCAACGAGCAATTTACATTACCAGGTTATTGTATCTTTGGAAAAGATAAAGAACCAGCAGTGCGATGGGGAGGATCGGCAATCATCATTAAGCGGAATCTTGTTGCGACATCGGTTGAACTAGAAAACGTTCATCATATGGAAGGCGTAGCGATCAAAGTATTAATGAAAAACAACACCTTACTTAAAATTGTCAGTGCAAAAGGCCACCCAACAGACAAATTAACCAAAATGTACTCAAAACTATTTTCGAAAACCCCGAGCCCACGATTCTCGAAGGTAATCTTAACTGCAAACACACGAATTGGGGATACAGAACAACTAATCCCAACGGCGTTAAACTTAAGAGTTTTATTTTACAACTTTTAGTTGACTTTTCAGCACCAACAGATTTTACTTATTTCCCTTAAAAAGTCATTTACCATATATATTGGATATAATATTACACAAAAATCTAACTCTACCAATAAACCAAATAGTCACAACAGAACTTGACTCGGATCATCTTATCATAATGTTCATCCTAACATATGCACCATATTACTACCCCAAACTTCCGCAGTTAATTAATGATCCAATAGATTGGGAATGAATTGATAACCTGCCCAGCAAATCTATATATACAGATCACTAAATCATTTCAACCCTCAAACATATATACTGAACCTTATTAGGGAAAAGCATACCGTTAGAAGGTTATGGCAAAACACCTGATATGCAGTAATGAAAATTCGCCTTAACCAGTTGGTCAGGTTAGTAAGAGAAGAACTGAACAAATTCGGAATAAATCCTTATAACCATTACATAGAAATTCTCAATCCAGAAGATCCTAATATGTGGAAAGCCACAGAAAGAATTCTAAAGTAACCCACAATCATTCCAACACTTCGAACCTACGATAACACATTAACAGATGATAAGAATAAATGTGAAATTTTTGCACAACAGTTAGAAGAAACATTCATCACTACATGTGAGTATACTAATGCAGATCATGTCCAAAACGTAGAACGATAGGTTCAAAGCATCATCCCTGATAGTATAATATTTCCAGAACCCGTGTCTCCTTCGGAAATAAAAAAAATACATTACACAGCTTAAAACTAAACAAGCGCTTGGATTTGACATGATGCCTAACACAGTTATAAAAAAATTGTTAAAGAAATCCATAAGCTGTACCTCTTCAATTTAATACTGTAACGCTGGAGTTCCCCAGGGATCGATATTAGGTCCTATTTTATTTAACATCTTCATGTCTGATATTCCATTAACACCCGGCACAGACATAGCTATGTACGCCGATGACACCGCGATCATAAGGCAACATTATGATATAAATGAAGCTGCAAATCAGTGACAAGAAAGTGTAGGTCAATTCAATCTTTGGTTCTACAAATGGTGCGTTAAAATTAACATCGAAACAAAAATTTTCACCTTACGTCGACCAACAGATTCACAGAACATTATCATCAATAACACTGCAATCTTTTGGAATCCGAAAGATAGCGCGGTTGGATACCTGGGAATATATCTAGACAGAAGATTAACCTGGAGTTACCGCATAAATAAAAAGTTGTCCGAATCTTACGCCAGACTAACTATGGTCTACCCAATCCTAAATAGAAGCCATCGCTTAGAATACAATGTGGAACCTTCATTTAGACTTCCATAATTAGGGCCATCTTCACCTATGGATGCTGTATCTGGAGTGCTACATCGAAAACGAATATAAACAAATTGCAAGTGCTACAAGACAAAGTCCGAGGGCCATAACCAATTTATTAGAAATGATCAACAACATAGAGAAACAGGCATCCCGACAATTCAAGAATTCATATCGAAAACTACTAAAATGTTTTATCAAAACCCAGTTTTACATCCAGGGCCGGTTCTGAGATAATAACCGCTTGCATGCCACAAATATTTTGACGCCATTGCCAATGACGATTGCGTGCAAGTAAATATGTCATCAGATTCCTAACTTAACCTACTGGGGATGTTCTTTTCACTGTTCTATAATCTATACAGTTGGTAGAGATAACATTATGCACGCCGTTTATTGGAATCGTGGATGATGTTATCGTTAGGGTTCACGAAGAACAAGCCGGACGTATACGACTACATAGGAAAAACAGCGGTTGTAGTCATCATGATGGTTTATCTTAGCAATTGTTTCTTGGAAGTATTTATTATTCATGAACAATAACCTTGATTGCGTGCATTTTTGTTTGTTCGTATATTTCAGCTCGAGTGGTACCGGACCTTTCTCCCACTCTCTTGTAAGGTAGCAACCTACAGGCTGGTTGGCAGCAGCTAACTCGGTCTTACTCTAACCCTTTCGAATGGCTGACGTAAAAAGAGACGCGATCTTAGCTTAAAAGAAAAAATTAACATTTTAACACAGATGATAAGTAAATAAGCCAGCGGAATGCAGCAGCACATTTAAACATTTCACCAGCAATTTTGTGTAAACCTTTTACAAAACGGGTTAAAATAGAAGATGCTGTAGATAAAAATGAAAATGTAAATACTAAAAGAAATCGCACTGGGAAAGACGATTAAATGAAATCTGCATTGGAACTCTGGTTGGCCAATGTCCGTGAACATAATGCAGATATCGATGCCCCGTTAATGCCCCAGAAACTGAAAGAACTTACGAAAGCAACGAAGAAGGAGAAGAACATTTTGTTTGGTTTTACCGTTTATTATTATCAATCGGTTATTGTTATAAAAAACTCTTGAATTCCGATGTAAACAGATTAAGCGGTGTGTACTGTATAATAACATTGCGTGATAAACAGTGTATACACGCATCGGTTGCACTATCGGTACCGGTCAAACAATGTTCCCAGCGCAGAACAATCCGCGCCGGCCAGTACTCGGATAGGTAGATCAATGTAGTGGCATATTCAACCGGTTGTGCTTTAGAGGGCATGGAAAGCTGTCGGTTCCGGTTGTTATACGAACATCTTTGACAATCATAAACTATTAAGTGGAACTTCTTTTCTCTGTTCGACGAGTTAAGTTAGCTTTCCGGTATATGTGCAAAGAGCTCACAGAACCTACTACTCAAGGTAGTTAACATACCATTGGCAAAAAAAAAGAATGAGATTGCCCCATTTGCAATTCCACTTATAATAACTCTATACGTTATCAGCTCGTTGGAGCGCTCAAGACCAACAATATCCTTAAAACTTTTGCTTTTTTTGTTAGAAGGGAAATAACTAAATCAAAGCTTTTTAATTTCCTGTTCAGATATTTCTCGAAACTCTGAAAGAAATTCAAACACATTCTGTTCCGGTAGATTTTCAAACCATTCATGAACTTAAGGCTGCATCAACAATCGTTAGATAAAATTGTATTATGGACAATTTTTGTTTATAACTTACGTCTATAACTGCAAAATTTGTTTGTATTATGTGTTCCTGTGGTAATTATAACATGGAGACCAAATAGTTGAGCCATATTCTAAATGGTATCATAATAATATATATAATAAATAATAATATCAATAGTACATTCTATAAGTAGATAAACAAAGGATGCGATGATATTCAAACTGCTGAGTTTCGCAGTACAAAACCAAGCATTTGATATGATTATTTTACACGTTGAAGTATGTGTTGATTAAATGTTAACTTGTCATCGAATAAGATACCAATATCTTTCGTAGCGCTAGCTGGTAACATAGTCATATGTAATTATTCGTTGTCTACGAGAGTATATCACATTTTTTACATTCAAAGCTAGGTAATTATCTTCCGATCACTCATAAACGCGATTCAAATCCTCTTTGCGTTTCATACAATCATCAGGGGTAGATATTGATTTATATAGGTTAAAATCGTCTGCAAAGATTTGATAATACGAGCTTTGAACACATTAAAAAGATTAAAAAGCAATGGACCTAGATTAGATCCTTGCGGAATACCAGAAGGGGCGTTATACTCGCATTCAGACGATTTACAACCGTTAAAGACAACATACTGCTTCCGTTTTCTTAAATATGAAGAAAACAATTATAACACGTTATTTGAAACTGCAAAGGAATGAAGTTTACGTAATAGCACATCATGTTGTACCCTATCAAATAATTTTGCAAACTCTGTATAGATTGTGTCAATTTGCTCACCCAGACGTTTAGACAATCCAAATATTACAACGCTTAATGTCAAAACAGCAGCAAGAAAGAATGCTAAAATCAATCTCCGAGAGATTAACAAAACTTGAAGGAAATAGTAATAAAGCTATTGCTTCAAAGAAAAAATAATAGACACCAAAGACATAATAGTAGCTGCCTGGAATGCCAATGGTATTAAGTAACATCAAAATGAGCTACAAATATTTCTGGATATGCAGAACTAGAGATATGTATCAAATCAGAGACATAATTTACAAAACAAAATTATATAAAATTTAAAGGATATCAAACCTACCACACTATACATCCACAAAATATTGCTAGGGGAGGAAGTGCGGTGATAGTCCAAGAAAATGTAACGCACTACAAAGAAACCAAATATGAAACGGAAGAAATACAAGTTACAGCTATAAATGTCAAAACAGGAAGATAAAAGATTACAGTTGCAGCAATCTACTGCCTACCAAGGCACAACCTGAGAGGAAGAGACTATTTAAGCCTGCTATGAAGCTTAGGAGAACGATTTATCGTTGGAGGAGACTTTAACGTTAAAAATCAATTTTGGGGTTCAAGATTGACCACAACTAAAAAAAAAAAAGAATTGTATCAAGTCGCAAAAGAAAGGAATTATATCTACCACTCCGCGAGGAAACTCACCTACTAGCCCTCATATCAAATCAAAATACCGGATCTGATTGATTTTTTCACATCCAGGAAAGTATCAGACTTTATCAACATCGAAGAGAACTTTCATTTTAGCTCCGACCACTTTCCAATAATTTTAACATTAAGCAAAAACATCAGCAAAAAACAATGTAACTCAACAATGACTAACAAACACACAGATTGGAAAGCGTTTCAAGAAAACCTAAACGACAGAGTTCAGCAGAACACGCGAAATAAGGAATAATTGGACCACAAAGCTGAAAAGTTTGTAGTGGACATTCAGCTAGCTGTTTGGAGTAACACACCAGAAATGGAAACAAAAAAAATAGGAAACAATTACCCCAAGGAAATCAAGCAGCTAGTTGTTGAAAGAAGAAGAGCTAGGAGGAAATGGCAGCAAACGAAAGCCTCAATAGATTAAACCAGATTAAACCGTCTCACACAACAGTTGAGAAGAGAAATACAGGAAATAAAAAACTAATCGGTGAACATCGGCCTTAAAACTGCGACAAACGACAAAGACATTGACTACTTGATATGAAAGGCAACCAAGAAATCAAAAGACTGATAACCCAGGTACCATCGCTAAGGACTGAAAACGATTGGGTAAGAAAAAACAAGCGGAAGGCAGATGTCTTCGTAAACCATCTCGAAAAGATATTGCAACCCACTGATCAACAAGTACAAAATAAAGCACTGTATGCGGAAGATGGAAGAGAGGAGGAAGAAATAGAATTGGCCACTCCACGAGAAGGGGTAAAAGAAATGAAAGTAAACATAAATACAAAAAAAGCTTTGATTTAATAACAGGAAAAGTATTGAAATATCTACCTAGAAAAAGAATACTAAAACTAACTAACATAATAAATGCAGCACTAAAATGTGTACCGAACGTATGGTAGGTAGCCGAAGTCATAATGATACAGAAATCAGAGAAACCGCCGAATGAAACAGCATCACATCGGCCCATCTCGCTCTTACCGATAATTTCAAAGCTATTTGAAAAACTATTACTCAAAAGAACTCGAACTTATATTAGAAAGATAACAAGTGATACCAACACACCAGCTTGGTTTCCCAATTCAACATTTAACTGTAGAGCAAGGTCACAGGGTAATAAATACTATAAAAAAGTCTTGAAGAGAAAAAAAGTCTGCTTAGCAATCTTCTTAGATGTTACCCAGGCTTTTGGTAGAGCTTAACATCAAGGACTAAATCATAAACTAAAAAAATCAGACTAAACAATTTGGTGAATTTCTGAAGTCTTACATCGCAAATAGACTATTCAAGATCAAGCAAGAATAGAAATATTCTGACTTATACTAAATTGAGTCAGGAATACCATAGGGTAGTGTACTGGGGCCAATACTATACACTAACGACATCCCGTTTCCAGACGACACTGAAGAAACGGCAGAAACATTACAACAAGCCACAAACCAGGCGGATAAAACGATGAGAAATAAGACTTACGCAAGCAAGTCAGTCCATATCAACTTCATGAACAAGAAGGCTGATTACATGTCAATGACACTCAACAACAGCATCACACCGCATGTTAATACATTTAAGTACTTGGAATGAAGTTGGATGCCAAACTACGATGGAAAGAGCATATAAAGAACAAAAGAGAAGTACTAAATATAAAATATAGGAAAATGTATTGGCTGCTGGGAAGAAACTCACTACTTTCAATACCTAACACGTTATTTCTGTACAATAAGCTTTAAAATCAGTACGGAAATACGGTTGTCAACTTTGGGACTGCGCCAACAAAACTAACATCAAACAAATTAAAAATTTCCAGAAGAAAGTGTTGAGCAATATCGCAGATGCACCTTGGCATGCTAGAAACAGTGATATCCATAGGGGATGTAGGGATAAAAACCGTGACAGAGAGGAAATAAAGGATCTTGCCCAGACCAGACTTCATAACCACGTAAACGTCGACGTAATCCAACTCTTGGATAATACAGATCTAGTTAGAAGGCCCAAGAAGACCAAACCATTTGAGCTAGTGAAAAGAGCATACCAAAAGTAAAGAGGTTACACACGAAAAAAGTGTTGCAAGACAGAACTAAGAGGAAATCAGTGGGTGAATTCTTAGTAGAACCATTTAGTGAATTTAAGTGAGATACAAATTGCTGGTTAGTCTTTTAGGCTAGTAGCGAAGGTCTTACCTGTGATAATGAATGCTTATATAAGATGATTTCAAAAACTTTTCACTGAACTGAAAGTAGAGCTATAGGCCTATAGTTTTTGCACTCGCTCTCACTACCATCCATAGGTACTGGACAGACTTTAGTGATTTTCCAACAGTTAGGAAAATGGGATGACTATAGTATAGCATTGGAAATAATTCGGAAAGGATCAATAAAGAATCTGGAGCAGGCTTTACATACATATGCAGAAGTTTTAGCGCTTCTATGCTAAAGCTTTGATTCCCTGCACGACATCATTCCTAGTAATACGTGTTACATTTAAAATTCCGTGTTGAAGGGAGAGAATTTGCTCAAACTAGGTATTATAACTTGATGGATTTTGAAAAAAAAACTGATTGAAGTGGTTTGCAAAAGCATTGACAATGCCAAGAGTTTCAAGAGGTTTCTTTCATAAGTCATGATATTATCGAGGCGATTCTGCTTTCTAACCGTCTTAATAATGGACCAGGATAACTTTGGATCATTTTGAATATTGGTCTCCACTTCATTTACATACTCTCGATAAGACTTTCCAATATCCATCATTAAATTTGTGACACATACACGCTTTCATTCTTCTTAAATTGTTTTCTATATCTGTCTTCAGTCCTTAAGAGCTTTATTATTTTGGTAGTAAACCAAGGCGGATAGTTATTTTTCTTAAAAGAAACTTTTGCTACACATTTGTCAGAAACATCATTAAGTTTATTATAATACATCTCTACAATGTTCTCAGTGAAGAATATCCATGAGAGAATTGTGGCTGTGTATGGGGAAAATAGCCCGTACCATTTACTAGATAAATTTTGGTGTAAGCAATTCAAATGGGGCAGGGAATCCATTAAGGATGACCCTAAAGTGCGGAAGACCTCTTAGATCACAAACACAGGAGACCATAAAGAAAGTTGAAGATTTGATGTTGACTGATCGCCGAGTGACACTTTCAGTTATTGCAAGAGAAGCAGGTAATCAGAAACATCTGTTTTTGAAATCCTTCATGAAGATTTGGGAATGAGCAAGTTGTCAGTCCGGTGGATTCCCAGGCTGCTCACTCTTGAACAAAAATGGCGTAGGCGACAGATTTGCTAGGATAATTTGGCGGCTTTATCCCAAGATGAGGACTTCTTCTTGAAAATTGTAACTGGGGATGAGGTCTGAGTACACCACTGGCACCCACCGGCGAAACAAGAGTCCGTGCAATGGCTTCATAAGGACTCTCCACCACCTAAGAAGGCGAAGATGCAATTCTCAGCGGAACAAGTGATGGTCACAGTTTTCTGGGATGCTGAAGGGATTTTATGGGTTGAGTATATGCCAGGAGATAACAGGACATGTTTACAAAGAAACGATAATCAATTTGAAAGCAGCTACACGCGAGAAAAGACCTCACAATTTTGCTCAGAAAACTGTGCTTCTGCACGACACCTGCAGGGTGTATAAAGCACGAAACGTTAAAGAAGCAATTGATGAATAGGGTTTGAGGAATTACAACATCCACCGTATAGTCCCGACCTCGCCCTCTGTGACTTATCTCTTACCAAAACTCAAAAAATATTTGAGAGGGCGTCGCTTTTTGTCAAAGGAGAACTTGAAACACTCTGTGGAATCGTATTTTGCAGAATTATCAAAAGTTTTTTTTAGAAGGCATAGTGTTATTAGAAAAAAGTTGGAATAAGTGTGTAAGCGTTAATCGTTCTTATGTTGAAAAATAAAATTTTGTTTGTTCTCTAACTTGTTTCCTTCATATTTAAGCAAATAAGATAAAAAAAAACTCCCCTCGTATATTGAGTGCTGCAGAATCTAGTATATGTGATGTCTTGGTAGATGACGGTTTACATCTCAACTCATACAAATCAATAATTATCTTTTGCAAAAGAATAAACACAAACTAAAATTCTTGCGTGATTTTTGAATAATATTGTCTTGGTACAACTTAATGAAATAGGTGTAGTTAGTTAGCGACTATAACTTGTGCTTGAACATCGTGAACATTTTAGAGCTTCCTATGGCCTGTTCAAAATTTTGCTGTAAAATTCAATTAGGTCGGGCTCTAAGAGATTCATGTTGTTCAGATTTATGGTAAATATGCAAGGGCAGCTTAAAATATAAGAAACACCAAAAGATCAAGCAAACTGTTCGGATTGTTAGTTATAAAGGGTGTTTCAGAACTTTAAGGGCCTACAGAAATAAGACAAAAGTTATTGAAATTGCAGTCTGGAATGCCAATGGCTTGGCAAACCACATCCTAGATATCAGAAACTTCTTATGTGTCCAAAACATCGATATAATGCTGATCTCTGAAGCACACATTACAAATAGAAGCTATAAAAATTCCACAATACATAGTTTATAACACACAACATCCCGATGGAACAGGTCACGGAGGAACTGCGGTTATAGTTAAAAGTAATATTAAACATCATGAGTTGCGCAAATACAGTGAAAACCATTTGCGAGCAACTAGCATTGGAATCGAAGACTGGAAAGGGCAGCTAGTCATCTCTGCTGCCTACTGCCAACCCAACCCGAAAATCAAAGCAGACCAGTTTGCAATGTTTTATCAAATGCTTGGGCCCCGCTTCATCGCATGCGGGAACTATGGGAACACAGTGGCGATCGAGGTTAACCACTTCAAGAGCACGCCAACTCGTTCAAGCAATTACAAACAACAACTTGCAACATCTAGCCACTGGTGAACCCACTCACTGGCCCACAGATAGGAGGAAGGTTCCTGATGCCATAGACTTCTGTGTAACTAGAAAACCAAGTAACTACTGGAAATAAAGTCTTGCTTTGAACTGTCTTCCGACCATTCACCGCTACTAGTAAACGTTAATACACAGGTCATTAACAAAAGCGCTTTCCTAATGCTTTACAACAAAACAACGAAATGGGAAATCTTCAGGAACGAGGTAAACGAGAACATACAAATCAAACTATCGCTAAAGACACCGGATGAAATCGACCGAGCATTTGAACACTTTAACTGCTCTATGCAACGGGCAGCATGGAGCACAACTTCAGATACTAACGCAAAAACAAATATACATCAGTGTCCCTCCTTCATCAAAGATATAATTTCAGAGAAACGCAGCTTAAGGAAACGGTGGCAAATCACCAGAGCCCCGGAGGATAAACGCAAATTAAACCCAGCCATCAAACAGGTTAAAATATTACTAGGCAACAACAGAAACCGAGAAATCCAAGAATAGCTAGCTGGTCTTTCAGCATCAGAAGCTAATGATTACTCCCTGTTGAAGGCGACGAAGAAAATGAAACAGCCACAACAACACATATCCCCCCATTAGGAAAAATGAGGAGGAGACGCAGGTTCACCATATATTAGCAGCGCCATTCGGATTAGACCTACCTATAAAAAACTTCAAGGCGAAGGAAGTCAGGCGATTAATCATGAGGCATACACACTCCAAAAAAGGCTCCCGGGTACGACTTAATTACCGGTAAGATATTACAAGAATTACCCACACGTGGATTCTATTTTATCACCATGATCTACAATTCCGTCTTCAGATTAGGCTATGTTCCATCATAGTGGAAGGTGGCACAAATTATACTGATACAGAAACCTGGAAAGCCAGCAGAAGAAGTAAGCTCATATCTCCCAATAAGTCTTTTACCAGTAGTATCGAAAATTTTCGAAAAACTTCTTCTGCAAAGATTACTACCAATGCTCGAAGCAAAAGAATTGTTTCCGAAACATCAGTTTCCAATCAAAAGTGTTACGTTCCATTGTTGATGCTCCATGGTTTGTCCCAAACGCAGTGATACATCACGACCTCCATATTGAAACAGTGAAAAGAGAAATTAAAAAAGCTAGTGTTAAATACAAAGTGCGACTTTAAGAACACCCTAACGTGCTTCCTAGAGAGTTGCTTAATGTGCTTAATGTTAAAAGACTAAAACGACTTGATCCACTGGACCTCCCAAATAGGGAATGAAATGTGTACTTTAATTCCGTGCCGTCATGTATTAACATATTTGTGTTAAGCACCTAAAGGAGTAGCTAGTGGGGTACCTCCTACTATGTTATCCTTTATTGTTATTGTTAAACATTGTACTTATTGTTCATTTCTGAACAGATTGTAAAACGCATGGACGTTGAATAAAAATAAGTATTCATAACCATAGGTCGAAATATGTGCCCGTACAGAGTTACAGGCTTTAAAAGTCTTAAAAAAAGATGTTTCTCTTGGATATTTCTGGATCTAATAAATCTATTATTGACAAATTTGGTACAGAAGTACGTAAGACCGTGAAATTTTAAAAACACAAACCCTCTAGGAGAAATCTTTCTAGAGAGTTGGGTCTGGTTTCCATCCCCAAACTGTTTTGTGTGTAATCCAATTTTAATTTATTACCGTTTAGTTAGTAGAAATATTTGATACGAATATTTTTTGTCTGTTTGATTTACTTTTCATAGGATTACTATTTTTCAAGTAAAATGTGCAACACGTAATTCAAGAAGAACAAATTGTTTTTAAAGATTTTGAAGGCCTGTTACTCTGTAGGGCTGTGTATTTCGACCTATGTTTGTATAGATTTTCTGGATTATTCTGGTTCTACATGCCCTTCAAGTTTCGGAATATTATTCTAAAGCATCATGTATAGTACATATGTTGATGGATTGTTTATTATTTATAGCGAAAATAAGTAGAATAATTGAAACAGTAGATATACACACATATATTTTTTGTTTAATACAAGCAGATTTTTATGTTAGTACATTATTTGTATAGAACATTTTACAGCTTAAAATTTTAAAACTACAGTATATTCTCCATGGTATTTGTAGAATTACTCCTCAAAGATATTTTGTTAACGAGCCTGAGAAGAGTTGCAAAATAGAAGTCCTCTAAAGAATTCCGCAAATAAAAAAATTGTTTTTTATATTTCCTATCGATTTTCCGAGAGAATAAAGTTTAAAATAGAAGTTTACCTAAAACATTACCATTTCTGATAACAACTAATTTATTAGATATCTAATCTATTCGATCTCTATTATCATTGCTATTCGAATAAATAGCATTTTCTGTCGGAGTTCATCAATTGTGTGTTCGTTTAGATCTTTCTGGACTTCTGGGGCCTATTCTGACGTGAAGCAACTTTAGCTACGCGCTAGTCTGTTAAATTAGTCTGCAACGTAGGGGATTATCTTTGAATGTCAAAGTTAACTGTTGAGTGAATATCCAGCCTGCTGTTTGAGTAGGTTACCTATACGTTGAAACCATGCGAGCGTATTACTTTCCAATGATCCAAAGTATGTTAACGATTTTCAAGTTCAAGGAATTTAACTTGCTGAACGGTTATCTTGATAGTATTGGACCTAAAAACGCTATAATTTGCTATTTAGTAATAATATAAAAGGAGTGGTTTTAAAATTACTAGAAGCAACATATATTTTTACATCAATTTACAGTTCATGTAAATTTTACAAATATGTTAGGTTATATATTATTGTATTAACATTCTAGCCATCTATTGCTGGCGTAGGAGTAATTAACGCTATTATACTTTTTATCCCTATAAATAATAAATAAAAATATAACAATAGTGATATTAAGCTATTCGAAAACTATAATTTACTGCTAAAGGTACTTCGCGCTATTTAGAGGATCAGTTAAAAAAAGTGATTCACAATAAAATATGAGTTAGATGACCGTGATGCGCGGGTTGTAAATGATTAAACGCAAATTAAATAAAAATAGTAAATTAATGTATGGAGAGATGATGCTAAAATTGCACATTCTCTTGTACCTAGTGCCCTTTAGTGCCTTATGCATACATGAACGACTCTAATATTATACCACCTACGATTGTAAACATAATAAATTATAAAATTCCTATACGCTTAATTACAAAGCAATAAACAATATGAACACTAGAAAACTTGTGGAAGACGCGTGAGACGTATCTTTAAACACTGGAAAACTGAGAGCGATTAGTTTCCAAATTAACAGTTTATTATTTGAGTACTTTATGTTATACTTCCGATGTCGATGTTTGCGGAAGCGAATGCATTTTCGCTCTAATCGTGGTTACGTCATCATCTATTCTCACGAGTAACCGAATTCTCTGAAAATCAATACAAGCGTTACTCTCACATATAACATTCCTGTAGTTGTGTTTACCGTTTCCCGATCTCCTGGAGTCGTATACCATAGATAAACCATATAGCCAGGAATACACAACATTGAAGTCAGCGCTGTAAACCAACCAAACAGATGGGCCCAAAGTGGAAATTCGTAGTTAAGGTATTTTACTGGAGTCCATTGCACCAAGTTAAAAATGAAGACTCCCTGTAATATCAAACAAGTTAATCCTTTTGACTGATTTGGCTACGCTTGCACTTACAACACAAATAAGTGGCGTAGTTATTGTCCAACAGAACTTCCACCATTTCATGGGGTAGTACCCTATCATTTCTTTAATTCCATCGTAGAATCTGTTCACACCAAATGCCCATGAAATAGCAATACATTCGAAGAAAATTAAAAATAGAAGGCAGAAACCGCTTACTGCGTATGAATCCAGTATTTGAAACACATACATACCACCCTGTAGAACAGAAATTGTGTATTTTGTTAGACAAGTCCACACTTTGTATTACTTACCTGCGAAATACACGAGAGACCAACCAAATATGATAAAGCGCATACGATTGCGATAAAAATTTCTTTTTTAGGCCGCAGTAGGCTTGGCCATTCGTCTATCACAGCAGTGATAAAACCTTCCATAGTACAAAACTGCGAATCTAAACCTATCAGTAATATCATAAAGAAGAACAAACAGGCCCATAGCGGGGATCCTGGAAGTTGTAGTACCGCTGATGGGTAGGCCAGAAAAGCTAGACCAGGCCCTGCAAGGAAGACAAAATCAATTTTGTAATTACCAAAAACTATAATCAAATTTTATTACCAGAAGCGGCCACTTCGTTGACAGGTTTTTGTTGTTCGTGGGCCATGAATCCAACTACTGAAAAAATTACAAACCCAGCGAACATGCTAGTACTCGAGTTGACGGTGCACACAATCAGAGCGTCCCTGCAAAATTAGATTTAGATTTTTTTATTTACAGTAAGATTTGTAATTACTTATAAACGTTATTAGTGAATTTATTATAGCTTCCCAGGGCTACCAGTGTGCCCAAGCCAAGGCCGTACGAGAAGAATATTTGAGTTACAGCGTCGATCCACACTTCGGATTCCCTCAACTTGGAAATATTTGGCATTACGTAAAACTTGATTCCTTCCATTGCTCCCGGCAGTGTTACTCCTCGTATGAGCAGTATAGTTAAAAGTACGTATGGGAACAAAGCGGTAAAGTATACCACTTTTCCGGTCCATTTGACGCCTTTCCAAATGCAGAAGTAGCACAAAATCCAAACTAATAGCAATGTTCCTGCTAATTCCCAACGGATGCTTCCGATATGTTCAATGCCTCCGGATATCATAAGAGCTCGCCGTCTACACAATAGAAAGTTCAGTAAACACAATAAACTTCGAGTTAACAAAGTTCGACATACTCCCAAAATTCTTTTACGGGATCAGTCAATTCATGCACAGTGACGTTGTATTGGTTAAGTGAGCACATTTTGATAGGTAAAGAAGTATTGGGGTTATATTGTTCCCAGCACAAAAGCGATTGACGATCATAGGGGTTAATACAATATTTGGTATTCCAGTAGTTGTTGCATGTTCGCCAGGGTACATCTAAAAATTAATATTAGAAATGGCATTTGGCGAAGTTAAAATAGTAACGTTAAAATTACCTGAGCGCAAAGACATGAAAAAGTAAAATATTGCCCAAGCCAAAATTACTATGTAATAAATATTCATCCAGCACGACATTACGGCTGCGGCATAACCAATTCCTGCAAACCAATCATTAATGATCAATCAGTCAAAGTCTAAGTAACGTACCTTTGAAAATTGGAGCAATTTTGAAAACTCCGAGTCCTCCAATGGTCATCATTTGCCCCAAAGCTAATTCCATGAAAAACATAGGAATGCCGGCGAGAAAAAGTGTAATAAAGTAAGGAACAAGGAAGGCGCCACCCCCATTCTTGTAACATAAGTAAGGAAATCTCCATACATTGCCGAGACCTATGGCTAAACCAACTACGGATAGTATAAAATCCAATTTGGTAGCCCACGTTCCTCTCTCGAGGATTGGGTCTATTTTTTTGGCTGTTTGTATTTGGTTAGCCGAGTTGGGTAAGGTTTTTAGGGTGGGCATTTCGATCTCTTCATCCCCATGTCTGTTTAAAGTTAATGCGTTTTCTAAACAATCCGGCGTTCCATCGTTTCTTTCGGCCATTGTAGAAAGAAACAGCAAACTAAAGTGCTTGTAGTTAGTGTAGGGGTCAGCTCATCACATACCACAACTCTCACCTAAAAACAACCCCGTTGATAAAAATAACGTTAAATTCGGCATGATTTAATGTTTTGTTAATCAAAGTGAAATGAATTTAACACCAAATAGTTCATGCTAGCACCACGAAGGGTTTCAGAATAAGAGACTGTGCTTTTAAGTTTGAGGAAGCACTTAAAGCTTGAAGCAACCGCGGAGAAACAGTTCGGTCCCACATAATTGTATCCGAACTGAGACATTTTAATTGTAGAGTTTATTATGGATGAATGCTCAGTGATAAACGGCGATAGAAGTCCCTATATGTAAAATGTGTAACAACATGGTGTAGATTTTCTGACAAAATTTTAGAAACATTGTGAGGTGTTTCTTATGGCCATTAAATGTGGTTGAGGTTCCAGAAGAAAATTCTATAAATTGTTCAAAGGAAAGTATGCAATCAATTTCAAAATGATATTTCCAGTTTGAACGTGGGTAGCATTATATGCATATTACTAGTAAATGTAGGGCACCAATATGATATAAATGGGCATTTCCGGCAAAGTAGTCTGTGTGTATACAGTAATGCTCATATCACATGCAGTACCCTCCTAAATCACTCTCGCAAAATTAAAATGAATATGATATGGCAGGAGGCTTTTACAGACACGCCGGATTAATAGAGCTGCTGTTTTAAATGCTTCCACATAATCATACACACACGTTCAATGAGCTACAAAATGGGCTGCTTAATGCGCACACAACCTCACGGTTGCCAGGAATGAGCGAGTGTTGTATACAAAGTTAATTCAAAAGCAATTTCCATTTTTTAAAAACAACTTTGCACTGGCATTCCTTTTTTTGAAAGCTTTCAAGTATTGCAGATGTGTTTAATTCTGAGTAGTAAAAATTATTTTTGAATTAATAGATGAAGTTATAACCCGGAAACAAATTTAGAAGATTTTGAACATTTCTCATGGATTTTTTAGAACTTTCCTTAATGAAAAAAATTGTGCTGTAAACATTTTTTTATTAATTTGGATTAATAAAAGCACTAATATATAATAAAAGCTTAAAACAACAGCAATGATATCAACAAGTCCTTTAAAAAAATGTGAGGCACGTGGCGTCAGGATATCACACTAAAATATTTACCAGGGTAAATCCACGTGATAAAATCAGTCACTATCACTGCACACAAAACACCGAAATCAAGAGCACTAACACGAAGAGTGGCTAACTCGAAGGGCGGTAGACCACTGACTTCTGCAAACCTATTCAACCATTTGGCGGTTGGAGGCTGCAATCATCCTCTCGTTTATCTTTGGCCCTCCAATCATATACCTATGTTGCAAACACAGAGGGGGAAATTTAAACTATTTTGAGAACCTGTGTGATCAAATTGCCACCTCGTTTAACTCTTTTTGTATTAAAATTCCGGACTTTTTCAGGACACCTGCAGGATCGAGCTTTATTTGTTACTGGGTTAAAGCGTATTAGTGAGTAAATTCGCGTGGCTGATCATAAAAATAACGATTGAAACGCTGCGTACCAACAAAATGGGTAAATACCAAAATTCCCCTCGTGACGTTTGACTATACCCTTTAATCGCTTTGATTTTTCTCTTTATTCTATGAAACGTCAGGTCATTACGTTTCCTTCTATTTCAATGTTTTATGTTTTCGAAATGTTATTCTTTTTTAAAATCAAGGGCTTATATAGTTTTTGAACTAAGAAAAAAATATTAAAAGGGAACATTGAAGGGTTTTGAAACAAATAAACAAAATATAATTTAGATATCAAATTAAAGCTCTGCGGTTAGACTAAAGTGGATTTCTGATCATTTTTAGATATTTTTTATGATTTCCATAGCCTTCGAATATAAGTGACATTAATAGGAAACCTCTAAATGGCACGTCAGTTTAAGGAAATCAAACTGACAGACACAAGAAGCATCCGCTTGTCAAACATGTGCGATAGGAGCAAAAGCTCTGAAGATATCATAGCTGCTTTCACATCGATGGCATTGACATGATTTTGGAGAAGGGTAGAGCGTTAACCAATTTTCATCATTCCATTTAAGTAAAAATCTTTGTTGGATTTCAGGTGATAGCGTTTGCTTTT
>JABXWE010034315.1:0-12876 GCA_014611495.1 Limonius californicus
TATTAATGTGTTATTGAAATATCTGTTTTTCCTCTTCCCTTGGATATTTCCGGGTTTCTCGTACTTTAATCCATAAATGGAAGGAAGGAAGTTCAGCTCCTATATATATCGGGTTTATCAATGATGTTAAAATGTGTATAATTAATATTAACTATTATTAGTTCCGTATAGTAAAATAGAAAATACTTTAAATACGTAAAAATCGGACTCGTGACGGTCAAATATCACGGTTTGAGTAACACTATTTAATATATTTGCAGTGGTAAATAAACCGACCATCTTGTAAATCTCGGATTCTAATACTGATTGAAGCAAATATTTCTCAAATCTCCTTATGTTATGTACGCAATTTTTACACAAGTTCAACCATGAACTAGAATTTGGCAAATAAATTTGAACTTTCATTGAATTTTAATCCCGACTGTTATTTACACTGAAAATTAATTGAAAGTCCTGCGTTAATGTTTTCTGTTTAATATTAGATTTTACTGTGGGAAAACAGAATACACGTTTAATTATTATTTTCAGTAACAACACAACACGAATTTAATTTAGAATGCCACTGTGTAACATTATTGTGTAAGTGCAAGTTATGCTAACTGAGATATATACCGTGAGTTCAAAAAGTAATTACATAAGGGGTTGGCCATGGAAAATAAAAGTCATGTCAACAGCAAGATTTAAAATTCATTAACTGTCGTCACTGTTGTTGTTGTCGTAAGTTTATATTGAAAATTCAGTTAAGGTACAATTATAATGGTTTTTACTATAGAACCAAAACATTTATGATTGAATCATATTTTCGAAATGGTGTACGAGAGAACGGCTAATGTATTTACAGTGCGGTCCCATGTTTAGTGGAATTTCGGCAATAATTTCCAGATATTGCTGTCCTTGAAGGAGATTTTTACAGCACACTTAGAAGATGTGTTGATGTATTCCGAGATACAGGGAGCATTACTCATAGAGATAGAACTGGAAGGCCAAGAGTTCATACTCATAATACAGTTGATGATGTTCGTCAACGTTTGAACGAGCAACCCACTACATCACTACGTACACTTTTGCAAGAGACTGGTTTATCATTAGGAACTTGCCATACTATTGTCAAAAAAGATTTAATGCTATTCCCATACAAAATTCTTGCTTTACATGAGTTGCTGCCAGCAGATCACAATAGGAGAATTTTGTATTGTCAGTGGTTCCAGGCTTGACTATTTTAGATTACTTTATATTCCCTTATCTGAAAAATACTGCATACAAGACCCGTATTAACAATATCGAGGAACTGCAAAACAGAATTACGGAACAGTGTGCCAATATAACTCCTCAATTTCTTATAAATGCTTTCAATAGTATGAAAAGACGAGTAAATTTGTGTTTGCTGGAAAACGGTGGTCATTTTGAACAGCTTATTTAGTTTTTAATTTTATCTTACACAAGATGAAGAATCTTATGCCAAGTGAGTACTATCTTCTATTTAGATCGTACTTGTCAGATCGACACTTCCAAATAAAATATGGCCAACAGTATTCTGACCTCCGACCGATCAACTCTGGAGTACCTCAAGGAAGTGTCCTTGGTCCTCTGCTATATATATTGTATACTGCAGATGTTCCTACAACAACAGATACATACATAGGCACCTTTGCTGATGACACAGTCCTTATCTCTAGTCATACCAATCCTCATACCGCATCCTTAAAATTACAAAACCATTTATCTATCCTACAGACCTGGCTAAACAAATGGCGAATAAAGGTAAACGAAACAAAAAGCACTCACGTTAACTTTACTCTAAATCGCACCGAATGCCCATCAGTGTACCTGAACAATATACCTATACCTCAAGCAAATGAAGCCCGCTATCTAGGTCTTCATTTGGACAGGCGACTCACATGGAAGCCTCATATACTGAAAAAAAGAAAAGAAATTGACCGGCGAATGAAGAAAATGTACTGGTCGCTAGACAGAAAGTCCTGCCGCTCCCTGGAAAACAAAATCCTGCTCTATAAAGCAATAATAAAGCCCATATGGACTTATGGCATTGAGCTTTGGGGTTGCTCCTGCAAGTCCAATGTTAACATCATCCAGCGCGTGCAGACTAAGACCCTAAGAATGCTTGTAAATGCTCCGTGGTATGTCAGCAACGTGACACTGCATACTGACCTACATATACCAACAGTAGAAGAAGAGCGAACAAAAAGAAGTACCAAACACTTTCTGCGACTACAAGTCCACCCAAACATTCTTGCATCCAACCTACATCAGGATCCCCCACCAAGAAGATTGAAAATGAAGAAATGGCCCAGTGACCTAAAAGGAGATTAGCTCTTCTGTAACGGGATAACATCGATGGATGGTTTCCCCCTCACGCCAATAATGTCATCACATTAACTCATAGAACATTTATTGTAATTGGTTCTGATCGTCAATTTGCTATTAAACCAATAAAAAAAATTATTTTTCTGTACCTGTGAAATAAAAATATTATAATTTCCAATTTTAATGATTACCTACTTGTTATGATTTGTTAAAGAATGTAGTAGTTTAATTGTTACTGTTATCGTCTAAATTGAATAATAGAACTCATTTCTTCAAAAATTGATTTATTTACATTTACCATGCAACTTAACCTAACATAACACTGCCGGTTAGGTACTAGCGCTTGCACTAGATGGCGCTAGAAAGGCTGTGTCTAAACGTCAATTGGTATATAAAGCTTGTATTACACATTATTTTATTATCCCGTGGCCAAGCGTTACGTAATTACTTTTTGAACTCACCGTACATAACGATATTTCAAAATGTCACTGTACCTATGCAATTTAAATGTGAAATATTTATAAATATTTTTGTTGACATGGATAAATTACTTTTTGAAATTTCAATATTTGCTTTCGAAGGATTTGATTTGTACGAGTAGTAATACTAGTAAATTTTGTTTTCAAGTAGTATCAGCCAGTATCTAGACGTATTTGGACATTTTAAATTTAATATTGGATTCTACTAAGGGAAAATAGTAATATTTAACTATTTTTAGTAACACCGCAAATATGTCTATGTGCCATCATTATGAATGTAAGTGCAAGTTATGCGACCTGAGATCTTTACATGATGACACTTGTATTCAGGTTCTGTGTATATTTCTCGTTGGCATTACTTCAACTACTTTCCAAATTTGCGTTAATTTAAAACAGTGGTTCACAAAGTGTGGGTCGCGACTCCTTGGGAAATTGCGATATATGATTAGGGGGGTCCCGGGAGATTTTTCAAAATAAAACAAAATGCCTTTCCAAGACATTTACTTCTGCCTTTCACAAAGTAAGCAAAATTAAATCAAACTTAAAATATTAAAATTTTCAATAAACACAATAACCTAAACATAAATAATTGTAAATATAGAAACAAGTTGCAAAGTAAAAACATTAATGCCATGTCTCTGGACTCTGTATTCGACACACACACAATAATATCATTTTTAAGTTCGAGGCGATTTCTTATTTTTGTTTTGATGGCAGTCATAGACGAGAAACTTAATTCACACAAATATGATGTAGCAAATGGCACCAAACAGTTCATTGCTTTGCCTGCAAGCTCAGGATATTCTTGCATTCTTTTGGTCCTAAATTGATCTACACTCTGGGAAAAGAAGTCTAGTTTCAACATTCCGTCACATAATATTTCAATAAGTTTTCTTTTGTGTTTGCCGACATTTCAGCTTGTTCAACAGAAATGTCTAAAAACGGATTCAGTATCCATCTGTAAGTGTCATAAGTGTCTTAAATTTATTTGGGAAAATAATCAGTGAGCTGTTGTTTTACATAAACTAACTTGCATATCTGCAAACACGTAGTCAGGATTTATCGTATTATCATACTTAACTAAGTCTTCCATGAGTTCTTGAACGCACTGGAATGAACCGAACTTCTTCTTTGCCATTGAAGTCGACTAGAAATGCCAAATGGGTTTCCAGATTATTCCAGTGCCAGCTGGCCATCCGAAATCACAAAAGGCGGGTCGCATTAAAAAGGTTTGGGAACTACTGATTTAGATCTTTTGTAATCAAGGAGTATACAGGATCTCCCAAGTATATACAGTATGGGCAAAATGCACGAAAAACTAAATTTTTAAATTTTTGTGTATTCCGAATACTAAGTAAGTTAATTGTCTTAAGTAATATTAGCTCTTATTGTTGTCGGTTACTTAAAATAAAGGTAAGTGTGACCTTAAAAAATATTCACAACCCTAAACAATCAAAAATCTAAGATATAGTTTTTTAATATCAGTAATTACACTATTTTTCCAATGCGAATATAATACAAAATATCTCTAAGTGATATTATTGTGTAAGTGCAAGCTATGCTAGTTGAGACCTTTGCATGGCCACATGCGATTTAATTTTTAAATGGATTCTATAAATATGTCTCGTTGACATAGGTTTAATTACTTTCTGAATATACATTAAATACCACTTTTCTAATCCTGCAATTACAATGTATACTTATTTTTCTATGGGCAAGTATTTAAACGTATACAGCATTTGTCTGAAACGTGAAGTGTAGGCAAAATGCGAAGAAGCTATAATTTCTAAATAGATGCAGTAATTTAGAAATGTTTATTTATAAGTAGGTACAGACATACGTATATAATTAGTTTTAAAACCCAGTAATTGTTTGTTGTAGGATGCACTCAACTAAAGTTTTTTGTTCGAAAAATGTTTCACACTTTTTTAAACTAGAAAATATTGTTTCCGGTATATTTTCTTGATACTGAAATTCTTTCCAAACCGTGGAAAATGCACTTAAAACGTCATTGTCTAAAGGAATGAAAATCGCAGGAGTTACTTCTTTGTCTTCATTTTCTAGGAGTTCGAAAATGTTTATTTGTGACGTTGTCAATAATATCCCGGTTATTAGAATACTGGGACACTAACATTATCTTCAATTTGCAGATAATTTTGCAATTCAATTTCATCGGAAATATAGACGTTAGTTTTCAAAATTTCCCAACTGTTCTTTTATTCTATGAGAACGATATTGTATTCTGCTTCCCATTCGTGCGTAAAATTTTCAGTAAAACCGGCTTGTGAAATACAATTCTCAATATTCTTGAAGAAAATTCGCTCAATGGAGAAATTCGCCGTATTGAAGTTCAAAATAGAGAAGTTATAATATATTTAATAGTGGTATCAATGCAAAACGTTAAATTAGTAGCAGGATCATTGTCCTTGTCGGAATTGAAAACACCAGTTGTCTTATGAATTGCACACTACGCTAAATAATGTAATTATTCGTATTAAAGCCAAGGGAATTTGCTTAATTTCACGAGTTAAATTCATATTTTTAAGCAACCCATATTAGGCTGAAGCTTATATTGAAGAAATACATACAAGTCTGGAAGATTTTGAAAGGCAAGATAATGGCGTAGAAGCAAAAAATCATAAAATTTTACAAGAAATTAACACAGCTCAAAGTTCTGTAACAAAAACCCACAAAAAGAGAAAATTCGTTCTGAAACAAAACATCTAATGGAAGAGAAAAGAAAACTAAGAGAACAAGGTGATGTAGAAACAGAAGAGCGTAGGCGCTTTAATAGAACACTATCACAAGAAATAAAGGAAGACATACGGTGTCACGACAGACAATATTACCGAAATAATAGAAAATCACCAAAGTATGAAAGATTGACACATGTAAATTAGAAGATAAGAACGGAAAAAATAATAACAGATACAACAGGTATTTCCAAAGTTATTAAACATTCTACCGAAATTTATATACAAGCAGAAAAGAACGCGCAAAGCGAAGAAAATAAAGAAAAAGAACATTAATCAAATATCAGAAAAAACACTTAATATAACGGCAGATCAAAGCAGAAATGCTCTATTTAAAATAAAAAATAACCGATCACCTGAAGAGCACGAAGTAGTGGCCCATGCATTAAAAACAAGAGAAAAATCAGTATACCAGAACAATGAAACAATGCAATTGTAATATTAATGTATAATGAAAGGAGGCAATATAAAACTGGAAACTTACAAAAAAAAAACGAAACGTACAATAAATATAAAAGGGTACTTTGCACTACAATAAAAAATGGGGGGAAATTATCTAAAATAAATTAAAGGAGAAACAGATAAAAATAAACATGTAAAACAGACCAACCGAAATACTTGAAATATGCAAATAATACTACACACATAAGTTTGAATAGCAACTAGGCAGTAAAGAAATGAAGATCAATGAAAGACAGTGGGGGGGGGGGATGAAGTAAATGGAACCCACTATAAGAAAGTAACTGGAAGAAGCACTAATGAAGACAAAAACAGGTAAAGCATGTGGAGAAGAGAATATGGAACCAGAAAAGATAATATGGATAGGAACAACAGGAAAGGAATGGGTATGAGAACTTGCAATGACTCATGGAGACATCACTAAATACCAGAGGGTTGGGAAAAAACCTGATTGTGCCAATACATAAAAAGGAATACATACGAGCGTGATAATTACAGAGCAACATGTCGTTCTTCAGTATGATTCAGTATATACCAAAGTAAGTATTCAAAGAGAAACTGAGAAAAGCGATGAACAAGCGGCATTTACACCTAAAAGACAAACTAGTGACAACATATTTATAGTGAAGAATCCAACAGAAAGTAAAATACAAGAATGTGAGGAGCTACTCTTCACATTTATAGACCTAGACCAAGAACGAGCAAATGATTCCGAGTGCTGTTGCACAACGTATTATAATAAAATTATTGATGCATGAAACCGTGAAAACCCGAGAAAATTTAACGCAGAGTACGTACACAATTTGGGAAGGACACATTATCAAAGATTCAAGTGTTTTCGTGGCATAAGAAGTTCGTGGGTAGACATACGGAAGTGCATGCACGTCACCCCAGAACCGGACTGTGCGAGAGTTTGCCTACTTCGATTTTTTGCCTAATCCAAGGACAGTTACTGCTGCCTACAATTACGAACTATCAGACACAATTAAGGTTCAGAAGATGTGGCATTCCCATTCGCAACAGGACAACACCAGACCGGTCGCCTAAACTCAACAACAATTAGTCCATATGCACTGAACACCTGATTTATCGCCATGCGATTACCATTTGTTTAGGTGTGGTGTGGTTTGATGCGGTGTGGTGTGGTGTGGTGTGGTGTGGAGTGATGTCGGTTGGGGGGGTGTAGCGTGGCGTGGCGTAGTATATTAGTGTAGTATCGTGTAGCGTAGTGTAGTGTCGTGTAGTGTAGTGCAGTGTAATGTAGTGTAGTGTAGTGTAGTGTATAGTAGTGTAGTGTAGCATAGTGTAGTGTAGTGTAGTGAAATGTAGTGTAGTGTACTGCAGTGTAATGTAGAGCAGTGCAATGCAGTGTAGAGTAGTATAGATAAGTGTAGTGCAATACAGTGTAGTATAGTGTAGTGTATGGTAGTGTAGTGTAGCATAGTGTAGTGTAGTGGAGTGAAATGTAGTGTAGTGTACTGCAGTGTAATGTAGAGCAGTGCAATGCAGTGTAGTGTTTGTGTAGTGTAGTGTAATGTAGTTTAGTGCAGTGTAGAGTAGTGTATGATAGTGTAGTGTAGCATAGTGTAGTGTAGTGTAGTGAAATGTAGTGTAGTGTAATGTTGTGCAGTGTAGTGTAGTGCAGTACAATGCAGTGTTGTAGTGTAGTGTAGATAACTGTAGTGCAGTGTAGTGTAGTCTAGTGTAGGGTAGTATAGTGTAGAGTAGGACAACGGAATGTAGTGCAGTGCAATGCAGTGAAGTGTAGTGTATTGTAGTGTAGTGCAGCGCAGTGTAATGTAGTGTATGGTAGTGTAGGGCAGGGTAGTGTAGTGTAGTGTATGGTAGTGTAGGGCAGGGTAGTGTAGTATAGTGTAATGTAGTGTAAAGTAGTATAGTGTAGTGTAGTGTAGTGTAATGTAGTGTAGAGTATAGTACTGTAGTATAACACAGTGTAGGGTAGTGTAGTGTAATCTAGTGTAGAGTAGTGTAGTGCAATGTGGTGTGGTGTAATTTAGTTTAGTGTAGTGTAGTGTAGTGCAATGTAGTTTAGTGGTGTGTACTGCAGTGCAGTGTAGTGGAGGGCGGTGTAGTGTAGTGTAGATAAGTGTGGTGTATAGTGTAGTGTAGTATAATGTAGTGTAATGTAGTGGAGTGCAGTGTAGTGTAGTGGAATGTAGCTTAGTGTAATGTAGTTTACAGTAGTGCAGTGTAGTGTAGCGTCGTGTGGTGTAGTGCAGTGCAATACAGTGCGGGGTGGTGTACTGTAGTGTTGTGTAGTGTAGTGTAGTGTAGATAAGTGTAGTGTAGTGTAATGCAGTGTAGTGTAGTGTAGTGTAGTGTAATGTAGTGTAATGTAGTGTAGTGTAGTGGAGTGCAGTGTAGTGTAGTGTAGTGTAATGTAGTTTAGTGTAGTGTAGTATAGAGTCGTGTAGTTTAGTGCAGTGTAATGCAGTGTAGTGTAGTGTATTGTATTGTAGTGTAGTGTAGTACAGTGTAGTGTAGTATACTGCAGTGTATGTAGGTGTAGTGCAGTGTAGTGTACTGCAGTTTAGTGCGGTTTAGTGTAGTGTACGGTAGTGTAGGGTAATGTAGCGTAGTGTAGTGTACTGCAGTGTAGTGTAATGCAGTGCAATGCAGTATAGTGCAATGCAGTGTAGTGTAGTGTAGTGCAGTGTAGTATAGTGTACTGCAGTGTAATATAGAGTATGTTTTGATCACTATAATAACTGTGGATTGATTGCACTGCACTTTCATACGTTTCGTATGACTGGAAGCGCCTTGTTTATGATAAAAAATTATTTCATATCGTTTTGCATCCGATAATTTGAACATTTCTTGTGGACGAGAAATATTTACAACAGCATCTATCTAAAAGTATTGTTATATGAAATCAAAGTTCGCATAACTTACACTTACATAATAATGTCACGTAGAGTCATATTTAATTATATTCCTATTGCGTTGTTACTGAAAATAATTAAATATTCAACCTATTTTCCGGTACTAGAATCTAATATTAAACTTAAATCGTTCACGAAGTATTTCACACAAATTTTTATTATAAATTACAGTCAGTATGAAAATTAAATGGAAGTTCAAATTTATATCTCAAATTAAGCCACCTTCTTCCTTAATTATTATTCTCAATTTGCGAAACCGAGCACGTATCGACCTCTAAATGGCAGTTTGAAAATTGTCAAGGAATGTAATTGTCCTAGAATGTTCTTAATTAAAGGAGATGTTGGAATTTTCCTCCATTTTAACGGTAACAAAAAGTTTGTCAGCCTGGAAAGGCTGAGCACTACGTTGCCTTTAGTTAGCGTGAAATTCTGCACTTACACTTCGCCGAATCTAACTGGATCGAGCTTCGATTGAGAAATTCCTTCCTTTATCTTTCCGGGATCTTTTTATTTTTCACGCTGCAGTGCTAAAGTGGTGCAGATTCTGCTTGTCACCCTGAAATATATACGAAGAACAAGGTCTGAGGTGCTCTTGTTAATTTATTAAATTTATTAACGCGCATTTTTCAGAATAATCCACTATGAATTATTCATGAATCTCTTCAGAACTAAGTTAGAATGAACTTTGGCTGAAGCATCGGGTTAACCCTCCATCAGGACGAGAGTTGGCTGTTAAAAGCATTAGGTTAACGCTTAAAACGCATAGCAAGCGGAAGCGCTTAAATTGCCGACTTTAAATGTTGCCTGTTTATCTCTAAGCGCGGAATTTGCGGTAAAAATATCGATCTTCCGCCTAACGTGCGACTTTGTACCAGGTAAACGTCACCCCACGAATATTATTTGCCTTCGGTTTTTGCACGAAACGTAAACAGAACAAATTTAGAATGGCGCATTTTTGGTTAAATATATTGCCGCCGCAATTTCGCCAGCCGTACTTCACTGAAGTGTACGTGAGAAAAAGAGATTGTCAGATTCCGACGGAAATGTAGGTTTTACGCTTTTAGAAGCCAAAAACAGTTTCCGTATTTTTTTGAAGAATACAAATTATTTTTAGCGTACCACTCTAATAAATTGAACAAAATAAGAAATCGCCCATTAACTTGTTAAAAAAACATCTACATAAGTAGATCTTCCATTGCCTAAAAGATACATCAGAAAGAATTTCTGAGACACGACGTATAACTTCATATACTTTGAGATACGTTCACAGTAATAACAAACCCTCCTAAATAGGGCAAACGTGCTAAGAAAAAAATGTTTAGTCCAAACATAAACTCTCAATTGTTTTCATTTTAAACTATTAGTGGCATATATATAGAATAATACATATGCACAAGCATTACGAAATGTCTGCATTCCTAAACATACCTATAAATTGTCTGTTACATACAGGGCTATTGAGTGTCGTGGTGGCTCAGTTGGTAGAGCGCTTGCTTTCTGAGTAAAACGTCGATTCCGGTTGGTTGGGTTCGAAACCTAAGCATTACTATGCAGATTTATAAAAATCTTGTCCGCAACCCACCATACACAATTTCCCAATCCGGCTTGCAACCGTGGGATCTTAATACTAAAAACCTTCTCTGTAATTTCTGTCGTTCGGATTCGACGTTAAACTGTAGGTCCCCCGTGTTTCTGCCTTAGCGCTGAGAAGAAACACGTGGCAAAGAAGACGCCGATGCCCAGCAGTGGGACGAAAAAACTGTCAATGATACAGGGTTATTCACTTAAGGGGATTGTTTAGAAAACTTTACCACAAACCACAATCGCTGTATTTCTATAATAACTCGACTTTTTGGGTTTTCAAGTTTAAACATAATCATGGCGTTTGCTATTGAAAATCCGTCCAAGTCTGATCAGCGTGCGGTCCTTCAATTTTAATGCGCTGAGGGTGTATAGGCATTGCAGATTAATAAACGAATGCAAGCAGTGTATGGAAATGCATGTATTGCGTACCCTGCTGTGAAGGACTGGTGCCGAAAATTTAAGAATGGTAAAGAGAGGACTATGCATGGGCCGCGACCAGGTGCGCGGTGTACTGTATTAACAGAAAACGAAACGGCATGTGTGGAAGGCCTTATTAAAGAAAATGGTCGAATTTCAATTAGAGAAATTACAGAAGTTGTTAGTGCGAGTGTCTGTCTGTAGTATTGTACGTAACCTGGGTTACAGTAATGTTTGTTCGCAATGGATTTTACTCTTAAATTGCAAATTACGTAGGAAATGAATTTATCCGATACTTATTAGGATAATTATACAAGGACTAAAAGACATATCACAGTAATTTTCTGGAATACAATAGAAAACATAATAATGATGCAGGATTTTCTTATTAGGGGTTGAAAACAAGATATTAAGAAATAAAAAGATTCCGAACCAATAGTAGCTGAAAAATGAATCGAACAAGGTGACTCTCTGAGCCCGCTATTATTCAGCATTGTTATAGACGAGATAATAAAGAAAATCATACCTATTGACACACTCCACGGGGGGTGTTCAATATTTATTTGTTATGCAACGGGAGCTCTTTGAGAATGCCCAGGGTTCAATGAGACTCGCAACACCAATAAACCTGTTATAATTATTTATTATCTTTACATATACAATGTATAGTTTAAAACTAAGGTATTTGATTGAATTTATTGTAAACAATACAATTAGTGTGTATAAAAAAAATAAATCTACTACGCCACTGCTCGGCACAACGGTTAGCTCCGCCACTGACCAGAACTGGTACCCCTGATCGGTTGACAGTTGGTACTGAGTCGGACAGGCGCAATAGACTGGCTGTCAACCCAAAATGGCTGTATTTTCTGTAAATAGAACGAATTATCCACCCAAAGGTGGTTGCGGTTAATTTTTGGAGAAGGATCTGTTGTATACGGAAATTCGGATAATAATTGAAACCAGGAAGGATGACTAGGATCAATACTGTACGGTAAATAACAAATAAATGGTTAATAACGGGGGGGCTTGAGGTCAAACACCTCGATTATATGAATTTACTAATTAATGTCTTCACAGAAGTACCCTAATGCTATACTTCGAAAACAATAAAGCGGAGGAGCTCAAGGCCTACGTTAATTGAATTTAAATGGAGCTTGTACTGGAATAAACTTACATGTGCACACACACTAGTGACAAGCTTTGAAAGTCAAAAATTTGTTTTATACCCGGTTATTGCGATTATAGTGGTTTCAAACGGGCTAAATAACGGGAAACCTGAACGGGATTAAAGGAAACAATAAGTGAAATCCTTTTTAACTCAACAAACGGTTTTACAACGGAATGGCAGGTATCGTAACTTGACTTTGTTAAAACGGAGAGGTTTTAAACGGAACCCAGTAAGTGAATGTTCTCGTTATGCTTTATATCAAATACACACTGGCTCAAGTAAATGTGCCTATTGCAGTATAGGATTAAACTTTTCACGAGCACAATTCAGCTAACTGTAAGCGGGAGAGCTTTTAAACGGACCCCAGTAAGTAAATGTTCTCGTTACGCTTTATACCAAATACACACTGGCTCAAGTAAATGTGCCTATTGCAGTATAGGGTTAAACTTTTCACGAGCACAATTCAGCTAACTGGAAACCGCCTCAAAATAAGATATTCCGTTCCAGCTTGCGCTGGCACGTGCAATCTTCACGGACTCAAAATTACTAATCGGGGCAACCAACTACGTTGTCTTTAAAGAAGCGATCCAACTTACCGTTGGAATCGAAGCCTCTCTAAATCAACGTTTAGACACGGAGGGTTGAAATCTAAACCAAAACCACTATAAATCGCACTAAACAGGTACTTACGCAAATTGAATTAAACTGAAATAAAACACTGATTTTACTCCAGTATTTAAACTCGGGCAAAATACCAATACTCAACCTGGTTGATTTACAGGAAA